>CALNHX010012026.1:0-27975 GCA_940337035.1 Agriotes lineatus
GACCATCTGCGTGGGATTCCGTGCCCCAGGTTAGAATTCCTGTATTTTTGCCGTCCCGCCTCAGCGGGTCACCCGTGCACCAGGTTTGGAGGAAGCTTTTCCATCCCATTAGATGTGTCTCTGGGGTTCTCTCGTTGTTCTTTCAAGTCGGTATTGTTAACACCTTGAGACAAATATTTCCAGTCTTTTATCACAATCTAACATCGCAGTACCTTAACAGTTAGTAGGTTTGTAATTTATTCCAACTCTTTGTCTAACATTTATTTTTCTAAGAGAATCATAAGTAAAACGTTAGAAAGTAGAGGACCAGGTAAGTTCACAGCCTTATCAACTGCCCATTTGCCGAGATCATTTCCTTCTTTATTAGGAAATGCCAATCATCTATGGGGGTGAGCATCAAATCCAGTGGTTCCCGTATAATACTCCTAATAATAATTACCTATTTTCGACGCTTCTCTTGAATTGCTTTAAACAGAAACACTCACGTTTTCAGAATAGAACCACACCCATAACACATTGTAGCTACCTGGAGGCACTTTTAATTTTATTACTTGTCGTAAATTTATTTAAGATTGCCGTATTAGAAGGGAAATAATAGCAGGGTGAAACTGGAACTAAAGTAGTCATAGTATGGATCAGAAATGGTTAGTCAAAATCTCAATGACGAATTAGGCCATGAAGAAAGTGTTAAAGATCTATAAAAAATGCATGCTTATTAAATCATTGAAATCTGCTAATGTATCTGCACATAAACCAAGTACTTTACCTACTAAGTATAAGAATGAGGTAGAATGATCAAGTTCCGAGACTAATCCTAATATGAAAGAATGAACACAGAAATCAATGTTTTAAACAAGCTAGAATAGTAAAGATTAATTGTTATCGAGTTTTGTAGTTGTTTGTAGTTTGCGTAGCAGAGATCATAATCTCCAAACGCCAGAAAATGTTGGTTACTTACATATTTTGAATTATAAGGCATGATCTATAAATGAATTTCAGCAGAAGTGGAGACTGTTAATAGTGAAAAGATTATTAGAAATAATTAGAAGCACTTGATTACATTTTGGATATTGATTCAACAATTTTTTTTAAATAGCAACCATTTCGACACTAACTTGTTCCGCTTTTAACTTCAGTAGCCTTCAAATATTTCAATTATTTCTTTTGTAAAAATTATATGCTCTTTGATGACATTGTAGTTCAAATGAGTCGTGTGGATGCAGTACTGGTATTGTGAAAATAAATGATAAAGTATTGCGAATATTCGCGAATCTTTGTGGTATAAACATATACATACGTGTTGAGTTATCGGCTATTGTTTTGAAATAAATTATAACTATTTATTTTCAAATTTTCTTTTAGTTGGACAATTCGTTTTGTCTCGTATTCTTCTGATTTAATATCTATAAAAGGTAAGCTAAGACATTTCTTTATTTGTATTTTTCTAGAATTTTTTGCGGTGTTGGCCTTGTACTGGATTGCGGCATATTTTATTATAAAACTCACTTGTCACAAAATAAATTGTAAGATATCGATATGACCTAAATGGCGACTGGTAACCTCAAACACGCCACTCGATATATTTAGAAGTTTACGTTTTTCAAGTACGTAATAATAATAATAATAATCCCTTTTAGTAGGGTATTTATTTTAAATTTTACGTCTATTTTTAAAAATATTTTATTTGTATATTATAATGGTTGTAGTATAAGGGTTTGATATCAGATTAAAAAAAGGTTAAAATAATACAGTATTACATTACAAAGTGAATTTCAGTATTAGAAGGATATCAAAATTATTAATATGTATTTGGTAAAATAATGAAATAGAATTTAAAATTTAAATGGATGATGCAATATAAGAAACAGAAAGATTCTAACATAATTTAATTATTATCTGAAATAAAGTGGAGGATTAATTTCAAATAGCTATTAGAGAAATATCATTCAAAATAGTGGGTGTTAAATAAATATGATACAGATTATATATAGTGTTAGACTTTAAGGAGATTTTTATTATTATTGGAATGTAATAATAATATAATTTTTGACTGAAAAACTGTAAAACGTTTGTAAGCGGCTTAAAAATTGAAAGATGTAGTGATGTTAAAGAGAAGAGTGCTATATGTTTAAGCAGTTATAATCTACAAAAGCAATTTCTGGAATTGGATACAGAACTCAGTTTATTATCAATTAATTACATCATATAAATTGGATAGCAGGGGCTGGTTTTACTGGAAGTAGCTTACATCGAGTTTGTTAGCATATAGATAAAAGGTTTTTCATCTACTGGAATTGTACTTCGCCAAGCTTGATATTGAAGTGACATTTTGTAACTTGCATCTAGTCGAGGTTTGTGGTACTAGGTTGTCAACGGTTTGTGAATTTTGGAAAGAAGACGTGGATGGCGTTTGCTTCTGGTAAATTTCACAATTTTCTTAGAGAAAATAGCAGGTGTCTTGTCGTGTTTAGCTGAGAGGTGTTTGCGGTTCCTGGTGGTTGATTGCATTCATACTAGGATTTGTGTTGACATTGGGAGATTTCTGTGAGGTTACTGGATGCATTTGGCTTGGTAAAGGAACATATCAAGGTCCATAGACATGTGACAGGCTACAGGTATTTATGTAATAAACTCAAAGTAAAACATAGTAATGGTAATTATAAAAGAAACTGCTTACTATTTAATGTTTGTTAAATGATAAGTAATGTAACCAAGAGGTATTTGTAATTGATTTTGCACTTACATAATTTGAAGTGACATTGACAGATGTACAAATTTTCACAGAATTTTGAAAATGAATTTTCAGGAATAAAAACAGTTTTGATTATGCGTGAATCCGACCTGTGTTTCTTAAGAGTAAATGTTTTCTACCAGAGCTAGATATATTTAAGAACATTGATAATTCATAATTTATAAAAGGGTAAATGAGTTACTTAAATTGAATTTAAAAGAAAATTGACTAAAAATAAACTAAAGTAAAAAAAAGTGAAACGTGATAGCTAAAGCATAATAAATATTGTTATAATATAAAACCATTTTCATATATAAATACCATTGTAACATAGTCAGTTATAACAATATATATGTTTTTGTTTTTTTCAGCTGGCGTTTGAGAGGGGTTGTTCTCAGAGCGGGTACGTTGTTGTAAGTGTCACGAGTTTCCGAGTTTCTTGTACGACCATCTTCCAAGTTTTTCTCTTGAGTGCCATTTCAAGTCTAGTCGTTGTTTATTCACGTTGTCGTTGATTTGTTTTATTCTAGTTTTCTTGTATATTTTCAGAGAATAACAGCCCGTTTCTTCTATTTTTGCGTCGAGTTGTTAACAGATTATAAAGCATTATTACCAATAAATTGAGGTTACAGCAGAAGTGCCTTCTTCGAAACTCCTGAGTACTGGTTTCTTTGGAACTTGCTGCTTCTGCTACTATAAACTCATATCTGCTTGTAACTATGGATGACAGAACCACACACTGGGTTCATATTGACTATTACATCTCTTAATGTAAGTAGAATAAAACTATATAAGTAGAACGAACTAATATGGTTCTCATCAAGCCAATAAAAGTTGAAAGCATACGTGTTTATTTGGGTCATGAGGTAAGAATCGACAGGGACAATCAAACGTGCGAACTATCCAGAAGGATCACTCTATGGTGGGCAGTATATAGAAAAATGAGAGATATATTCCGTTGCAGCAGAAGACGTTTGTTTAATCAATGTATTCTGCTAGGGTTAACATACGGGGTAGAAACTTCAACTGGTGGTAATCCGTTAAACAAGGTCAGTGCAAAGGAAACAAAATGAGAAGATCGATGTTGGGTTTAAGCCCTAGATATCCTGTAAAAAACGAAAAGAACTAAGGTAGGTGACATCATAGACCGTATCATAAGATCAAAATAGAAGTGGGTTGGACAGGTCGCCAGAGTGAGAGATGGTCGACGGGAGAGAAAGGTTCGAGTGGAGACCAAGAACCGACAAACGTAGTAAAGGAAGACATCCTTCCCGATAGAGTGATGACCAGAAAAGAACTTTGACGAACTGGATTACAACTGCTCAGAAAAGAGAGAATTGGAAACGTCTCCAACAAGGGGCTGTTTTATGATTGATGATAACGAATGTGGTTTATTATTCGTACAAGAAATACAAAGAAGCATTGACTAGATCGAGATAAAATTTGTCGGCATGAAAACAGTAATTAAGTAACCTCATGACTAACACAGAATCGAATTTTCATCAGGTACAACCATTCATATAAAGAAAGCTGTATGACATACGTTTGCAACATCAAAATTTCTTCTGTTTGTAGTAATCACTCGTATACTACTAAAATACTCATTACTAGTTATGTTGGAAATCGGAACAAATGTTGGATCTCAATCGCGCTTTAATTTTAAGAAAGCAAATTAAGATTTTTTTTCTTCGAAGGAGTTGAATGAAGGTGCAGGCCTAGGTAACCAGAAGGCATTTATAGAGCGTGTGAAAGCGACCAAGAAAACATATACACAAACAAGTACAGAATTAGACTGCTTTCGGTAAGAAGTATTGAGTTTGAAAAGGTTCACACTGGATAAATCTACACTCACAGTCAATCAAGCAGATTAACCAACTCATTTTAAATGGCAAAATTGACAAAAAAATAAAAGTTAACATAAATATAAACTTTGGAAGTGAAATTACGTTATAGAGCGGACCCTTTTAGGTAGAAAAATTCGAGCTGGTTGCCAAAACTCTAAGAAATACCAGGAATCGTAAAATTTCTTTACAAAACTAAACAATGATTGTATTGAATTAGAAAAATCCTAATACCTGAAGGAAACTACGCAAATTTATTGATGATCTCAAAAGCTTTTGCTCTCATCGTTTCTACATTGCTTATATAAATCGTTTGAAAAGATGTTGCCTAAGAGATTTTTTCAAATGTCGATGGGCAATTAATTCCTAGACAGACGTGAATCAGGCTAGGAAAAACCTGCACTGGTCAAATACTGAATATGATCCAGCGTATAGGAAAGGGATACCTGACTTATCATCGGCCTATAATACTGTGTACCACTGATTACTACTACTAAATTTGTATAATATCACTAAGGAGTTTGGGCTAATTAAAAGTACCTACATGTTCTATTGAAAAATAGATAATTTCTTATCGTGTCTAAGGAAAAATTGAAGGTGCCGTAGAACTAAGAAAAAAGATCTTCAGCAAAGAAGCGTTCTTTCTCCCATCCTATTTAGGCTAGCTTTAAATACTTACATGACCTTGCATTGGCTATAACAAAAAGAATGTGATAAAATAGAGAGTATTTTAAATAAACCATTACACACGGAATACCAGTGCGTTTCAATCATGTTTCTAAGCTCTTCCGTCTATAGCATACCCAACAAAGAACTGAACGTTACAAGGAATGAGCAAATCGTAACATTTTGTAAAATACCAATTTAAAAAACAATTTTTTCTCTTTGTCTACATTGAGTATAAAATTTGGAAAACCCTCACAAGGCTCTGCACTTTTAAGCAGAAGAGCAAGAATAACATGTTAACCTGGTAACAGAAGGCCAACAAGAGCCAATTTTATGCATCCGTGGACAGTTTCAAACCATGAAGCATCTACTGCCTTGTTATTTGCTCTAGATATCTTGTACTTTCGAAGATCTTGTTGTGTGTCTGTAATTGATCGTATGATTAGTTGGTGCTGTAATATGTAGGACGTTTTAAAATGGCACTATTCAAGGGATGTGTTTTTTTTATTTTGCCTTAGAGAACATGTACCTAGACTGTGCTTTCCAATTTTGAAACACACTGTATAATTACAAATTTTCATATGTGGCCCTGTTATTTTCAACATCTATGTATATTTTACATTTTAATTATCTATATAGTTTTATTTATACAATATAGTTAATAATTGGGTTTAGTTCTTCAGGGCAGCAATTTAAAACAATACATACAATTTTAAGTTGTAATTAAGCATAAATCTAAGAAAAATAAAGTACTTACAAAGAAGTGAAGTTAGTACGCTCAAAAAAGCAAAGCATATCTTGTTAAAAGGTCAATATTTAAAAAAAAGCTGTTGGTAACCAATTTACATGATAGTTAATTCATTTATAAAAAACAAACAGATTAAAATGTTTAAAATTTTGCGTCACGACTAGAACATAGCACATTTTAACATCGGGCAGTTTGGATACTAAAATGTAAATACCACGTTTTTCATACATTTATGATTAATTACAACTTAAAACTTTCTTATAGTGTCTTGATAAAGACATAAAAATGAATCGCTGCCCTGAAGAACAAAAGAATTATTAAGTATTAGCTTAAGAAATGGCTACTTTCCTAACAACTGGAAGCAAGCAGAAATTATATTATTTCCTAAACCAAAAAAAGAAAAATATCTTAGTACCACTACTAATACTGAAACAGTAAAAGGAAACACTTAGCAATGCAAATTACTTTAATTTGTAACGAAATAAGAAATACCGTTGGTGGGATTGGAACCTGGGGAATCCGATTGTTAGTCAGACGCTGTAAATACTCGCCTATAAAGGCGTACACATTATTCTTGTTTGTCTTTTCGCTGTAAAGGACACGCGACATAACGGACGATCGCGGACAAAGTGCGACCGATCGTTACTCAGAGACGCAGGCATATATAGGGATATTGTTTATCAATCAGTCGTTAGTTAGTGTCTTGCAGTTTTATTTATACACTTGACACATTGCTCGTCATATGTATATGCGCAAATAGGTAGGTCAGAAATAAATGTTGCAAGAAACTTTTTGGGTTCCCGATTGTAAATCCCCATTTAGATTCTTCAGCGAGATATTACTATTTAGTTGGTACAATCACTTTAATGGTATCAATAATTATTTACAAAGCTATAAAATTGGCCCATTATGTATACTCAATAATATATGCTTATCGAAAGAATAAAAGTTACAACTTCGATTATTAACTATTCTTGATCGATAGATACAGCAAAGCTACCTTTCTTTAATTTCGCTAATGGTTGAAGTAATACAATGGATGTTAATCGAGAAGCAACGATTGTGGAAGCCATCGTTCTTTTATAAAAAGAACGGTATAAATCGCATGGAGTGATTAAAACTATTAAAAAGAACTAGATATGCATCCAGGTCATAAAGATTTAATTTTCGTGCCGCAATTGTTGTGTTTATAGTGTTAGGGTTAAAAATATTTGATAGCTGTAAGGTGCATTATATTTAAGTTTTAATTTCTATGCTTAGCTTACTTCGGTTTTTTATTGATTTAGTCTTAATAATATTTTAAACCCTAAAATGTAATGCACATTTTGACAAATTTAATAGTTCTTGTATCAACAGCGATTGGTTTTTTTAAAACCTAGGTTAGTGGTACGTTGGGAGAGCTCAAGTGTTTAAATTTACATATATGAATGGTGCTTGCTTGTGATTCCTTAAAATAGAACATCTTGAGGGTTTAAATGATATTTTATGTCAAAACTAGAATACGTAAAAAACAGTTAAATTTGGAGGCATAAAGTAACATACCAGAAGAAAGCTCATTAAAGAGGTTTTTATAAATATAATATTATACAGGGTGTTTCAATTGAAAGAAATTGAAATGATTCAATTTGTAAATTTTGGCGCCCTGTATAGCAGCTAGAACTCCACGGGTAATTCAGGAAATATATATTTTTTAGTAACGTTTTCGTTCATTCAAATTTTTTCGATTACTTGCTATAGCAACTACCTTCAGCAAAACAGATAACTTTAGACCCATACAACTTAATACTAAGGGAGTTCTATGGCGAAAAAGCAAGTTTGATTCTCCACACTTTTTTGGGCCATCCTGTATAATCAAAAGGAAATCATTAATTGTATCTACCTTTCTGTCCTTTTCTGTACCCAAATTTTATGAAACTCTCATTAGTTTTAAAAATATGTTTCACCCCCGCTTTGGTGTTGGACTCCGTATAGCTATTTGATTTGACAAAATGATGAGAATGATCAGTCGGGACAAATGTCGCTTTAACATTCAAAGCAAAGTTAAATTAACAACAACAAAATATGCTTTTAATAAACATTCAAAGATCCCCATATAAAATTATAAATTTTACATAAAATACCACGTCCATGAATGCTTTGCAAATGATCAGTTTCTATGATAGTATTTATATTTGGAAATTAAAATTGCCAAACAATATTTTCTGATTTTTTTGGGCTTCAAATAATCATTTTTTCTAGCAATTCGAAGCCAGTCTTTCAATACACAATGGCAATAGACTCACAACCGGGATCGTGCTAATACACTTTTTGTACACATTCTCCTTGTGTATAGAAAATCACTTTAACTTTTAACTTTAAAATGCAGGAGCACCAAAGGAAGGGTTTGAGATTAGGCAGCATTAATAAGATTTCTTGAGAAATTTTCGGATTGAGATTACTTTGCATTTGTCTTAAACACAGGGTGTGATTTCGTTCAGGTTAGCTGAACCACCAGGCTCCAAAAATTATAATAAGCGTATGTTGTGGGTAAAGGTTCCTTTAGTTAGCTTGAGAAGTGCTAAAATAGGACTTTTCAAAACCCCTAAGGAGGTGGAAAGGGGTAAAATGGATTTCCACGAATTTCTTAATGCCTCTTAGGCCCGATAGTTTTTATAAATTATAGCTGGCCCTAGAGAAAATAGTGTATGAAATTCACATTTAATGGCTATTAAGACACTCATACGAGTATTCATTACCACAAGAGCCGTAGTGTCTCGTGTCCTTAATAGATATAATTAAATATTCATTGCATAATACAATATAAGCTAATTCTGCCAAACAAAAATTATTCCTGATTTTTGAGGCTTTCACGGCCATTGTCATTAAGTAACAAACGACTTCCGGGATTGGACCGTGTCATGATTGAGATCGAAGAACTCAACGTTTCGCCCACTTTCGTAAGGGGCTTCATCAGGAGGAAAAATAGCAAAAGAGCACGGTAACTCAACGTGTGAACCACGAAACCACGAAAGTGGACGAAACGTTGAGTTCTTCGATCTCAATCATGACACGGTCCAATCCCGGAAGTCGTTTGTTACTTAAAAATTATTCCTTTAGTGTGATTTTTTGGGGTAGGTAGCTAGTAGGCATACTTCAAATATTTTTCACACGATACTGTTTATTAACTGTCAATACCTTTGATAGAACAAAAGAAACAAACATGAGAGTTAAAGAAACGTGTCTTGCTATTGTTCCAAATATTTGATAGCTTTAAAGTGCTTATCTTTATGTTTTAATTTCTATGTTTACTTTGTCCGTTTTATTTCTTTAATGTTAGAATATTTTGGACCTTAAAATGTAATACACATTTTGACAAAAATATATTAGTCGTGTGTACTGAATTAGGTATAGAATTATCGAAGGCAGACGGTTCAGATTTCTTAAAGCGGTGTGAAGTAAGTGAAAATGGGCTGCTTGGAGTAGCTTTGCTGGAGTATGTGATTATAGTTAATTATAACGTGATAAGTTAAGTTGCAAAGATGCCATGAGAACTGCGAGAGCTGCTATGCGTACTTTTAGAGTTTACATTTTAGATGGTGGTTTAGATAGTGGCTACTGTAAAGCATACAATGTGCTTACTAGTTAGTTGAATAATGTTTGGTAGTTTTGTAGCAATTACAGCAGAATTGATCGTGCTTTTTGAAATCTCTTATAAACCTCTAGAAGCGATAACTCCGAGAAGGTTAAAGGGGAGACATGTTGCTATCAGTAGAGTAACTAGGTACGCTCATGAAGTGGCGAATCTTTATGTTCGTTTTCTTTTCTCAAAAACTACTCCTCTCAGCGATTCCAAACAAGAATACTTTTTTATATTAAAACGTCTCACCTCTTCGAATATCTAACCAGAATTGAGTGCAATTATTATTATTATGAGATTTTACGTTGTTTTACATTTGACCAGTTGCCTACGCTACTTGGCATAAGAAAGGGCACACTTGCACCGTTTGTAGGCCGTCCACGCATTGCGGACATGGACGAATTCCATTCACTACTTTGGACATGTAAACGTATCATAATTCCAGATTTAACGTCGCACAGATGCACATCTAACAATAATTCGAATAAGTAAAGGCGTTCTTTAGTAATCGCAATTGAGACAGCATTAAGTGTGAATATCCCGAAAAAAAATTAAAAAGAGCGATTAAAATATCCCTTTATGTTTCATGTATCCTTAGGCAAGTAGGCAGAGATCTTGCCACTGGAATAAGTAGCTTACAATTATTCTAAGTAAATTGTTATTAACGTTATTAGACTGATAAATAGCATATAACGGACGCCGCTGAATTGTGTAATCTGAGGGGATAGCCGAGGTTTATAATCAACCAAGTTCGTTATCTGCACATCGGCTGTGTATCGTTCAAGATTTGTCGTAATAAAAATTTATTTATTTGAAGAACAATTTATTAATAGCTATTTATGCAACAAGTGCTAAAAGTTGTTGTTTATGCACGAGACATGAAACACTTTTAGCACGAGTTTGCATACAATATTTTTTCTACGACCTTAAATTTTCTGTTATTAATTCATAAATGCAAATTTAACAAAAGTTTGCATTTATGATAGTTATAACTTATGTCATAATAAAGAGATGGCCTTGGCGCTCAGGTTAATGTTTGTGGAGTCAGTACTGTCAAAGTCAGTTATCAAAGATAATTATAATAGTACAAATCTGACTTTATTCATTACATAACGCTTTAATTATTTAAAAAAACACTTTACCTCTAACGCAAGAAGTAACTAGAATAACTTTACAACCTCACTTCCAGTTCGAAATTGTAGTTTTATACCCTAACTTCACTTTATAACACATGTGCTAAAAGTAAACAGCTGATCTCATTTTAAACACGCTAAATTATAAAACGTCACTTTTAGTGAAAAAAGCTAGCGCTAAAAGGCCTACTTTTAGTGGGGGTCGTAGAAAAACATAATTTAAACACCACTTGATCCTCAACCGCTGTTATAATCCTCTTTGGGCTGCCATCCTATTTTTACTTGTTTTTAGGTTCGTTATGTCTGCTGAAAAAATCATCTTTTCATATCCTTGTCGATGGATAGGACAACAACAAAATAACAAACCCGTTATAAACATAAAGGTCCTAAGACTGTTATAGATTTTTTTGTATTTAGTTATTCTAGAATCAACAATCGCCCACTTTATTTAGTCAAACAATATCTGTCATATTTAATGGCATATTTATTTGTATTAGTTGATACCGCAAAAAATATTATACGATACTCTAACGTTAAGTGCATTACTGAAACAGTCCTCAAAAAACAAAACTCAGCCCTTCGGGCCTCGTTCTTCTACCTGTTTCTCGGTCTGTTCTAAGTCACTTGGTGATCTTGTTACGTAATATACTATAACGACCGGAACGGCCAATGGAAATGGTTGTTAGGTTGTGTTGCTATGGATATTGCTGCCGAAAAGTAAAAGTTACTAGTAAAAAAAGTGGGAGTTTTCGGCCGCTAAAAGCTGCCGAAATTCATAGCTTTTCGATGCAGTAGAACAAAAAATATATTATTTCATACCCAAATAATAAAAATTATTTGACAGACGCCTACTAGATACCCTAAAAAATCATACTGAAGGAATATTTTTTTCTATTGCCTCAATCGAAAGAAGGCTATTACTATAGATATTTGGAAGATGAAAGTGGTGGACTTTTACAAAATCGAGTCGTGTAATAAGATTTTTCCCCTCTAGAGAAGAAAAATCCATTAGACGCTTCTCCAGAAAGAAAAAATTCATTACACGACTCATTTTCTTGTTTGTGTACAGTGTTCCCAATGATTTTTTTGGTGTGTTTACGGTGTGATTAAGGATACGATCAAGGTTACTAGCTTTAAAGTATCCCCTCAAATAAGTAAAGATGAGGTAGTAGAAAAAGTAGTACACGCCCTTCTAGAAGAAAGCGTGCTTTAAGCATAATAGGGTTTTCAATGTTAATTTCTTTATAAAAAATTATCTGCTTTTCTAATTATTTTAGAGCAAACTTGTACCTAAAAAGTTTTTTGTAGAGAAAAAATTCATTTGTCACGTTACATTTCGGAAAACCGAAAAACTACATACACTTTTTCACATTTGCACTTTTTCATCAACGGAATACATTTTTATGCAAAACTTAACAAAAACATGAAAAATAGCTATTTGTGCAACAAGTGCTAAAAGTGGATGGTCATGCACTAGTTTGCATACAATATTTTTTCTACGGCCTTAAATTTACTGTTATTAATCTATAAATGTCGAATTAACAAAGGTTTGCATTTATGACAGTTATAATTTATGTCATAGTAAAGAGATGGCCTTGACGGCGCAGGTGACTGTTTCTGCAGCCGGTAGCTGTCAAAGTTAGTTATCAAAGGTAATTATAATAGTACACATTTTACTTTATTTATTACATAATGCTTTAATTATTTAAAAAAAGCCCCTTACCTTTTACGAAAGAAGTAACTAGAATAACTTTCTGACCTCACTTCCAGTTTAAAATTCTAAATTCAACACCAGCTGCTTACTTTTAGCACATGTGCTAAGTGTGAAATAAAAATATAACTGATTTCGGAGGCTTTCACGGCCATTGTAGCCATTAAATAACAAACGACTTCCGGATTGAACCGTGTCGGCGAAACTCTTCAGAGGAGTTTCACCTCTGATGTGGTTTACACGTGGAGTTACCGTGCTATTCTATCCCTTCACTTGCAAAAGAGTTTCCCCTCTGGAGTGGTTTGCACGTTGAGTTACCGTGCTCTTTTACTTTTTCTCTTGATGAAGCCCTTTACGAAACTAGACGAAACGTCGAGTCCTTCCAACTCAATAATGACACGGTCCAATCCCGGAAGTCGTTTGTTACTTAAAAATATAATATAAAATAAAAAAATGGCATTTATACCGCTTAGGTAACAAGAGGTTAACGATATACATACATATACATATTATACATACAGCTATAAAATAAAAAAATCAATATTGTTGGTGACGCTGTCTATGTCAAATTCGAGGTTAGGTTTTGAGTCAGTTCGTGTCAGACTGACGAAAAACCTAACCTGCTAACCTCGCATTTGACATCGGCTGACAGTGCAAGCAACAATATATTTCAGTTTTTTACAAGGTTCACATGACATCCATGCGTTGCCAACTACTGGAAGTTTAAAATACATAAAAACAGGGCAGTAACTAGGCAAACTTTTATTGTAGGCAAGCCAACATTTTTGCGCCTCTTAGTACACTAGCGATATATGTGAGTTAAAATACTAATGTTACTATATGACTTCTACATATATTTCCGGTTATATGATATAATGTATTCAAAACAAACCGGTAGAAATTCAAAAAAAAATCCAACATTATTAATTCAAAGTTCAAAAAATTAAACTACTTAATGTTAAAATAAGAAAATACAACACAAATAAAATAAGAACAGAAAAAAAAGACATACAACACAATTATAATAAAAAAATTACATATTATGTAGTCAGTAGAACATTTTACAAATCCTTATTTATGAACACGTAGTGTACTTGCATCTTTGCGTCACAATTTCATCGGCACCGATCGGGCACATTTCGCCCAAAATTGGAACGCCACTGCGTCATTTATAACGCAACGTTAAGAGCGGGACCGTAGTAGTGGGGATTCGATTGTAATTTTAATTTCCACACGAATTACGGAATAATAGCACAAGAGGGCGGTAGTATAAGAAATACCTCTAATAAATGAATTTGGGTAGCAGATGTATCGTTCACGCCTCTATCAAAGAGAGGGCGCTAAAGTTTTAGACAGAGGCTACCTGCCTGCATTACCAAGAACAGTTATTCTTATCTTATCTTATCGCTATGCAGCAGCCCACACGTATTTGCTGGTTTCGTTTTTCGTGCTGCGCTAGCATGTTTGGCTATTTTCGGACTTCGGCCGTTGGCACGAAATTGTTTGAACTGCACGTTGCCCTTGCTATCGAATTTGACAAAGAGATCGCTTCTGCAACCCCCAATTTCATTTTTCGAGATGACACGGGTTATGTATGTGCATACGCACTTTGAAGGATTTTTAAAAAAGTTGCCCTGAACCGGCTTCGAACTCGCTACCTACCTAACGCTCGTAGGAGCATTTCTTTCTCTGTCGCTCGCGCACGCAATTCTCGTGTTCGTTTTTACTAGGGATGTTCCGAATACTCGTATTCGTATTCGTATTCGCGAGTATTCGCTATATTTTCAATATTTGTCTTCGTAATCGTATTCGCCAAAATTAACACAAATATTATACGAGTATTTGACATTAAAATTATAGAAATATAGATAAGAATTTTAATAAAAATATAAAACAGGTATTCATACATTAAATAAAACATTTTTTTTAAATATTACCCATTCTATAACATTAAATAAAAAACTATTTTCCATACTATTTCTAAAATTTTGCAGCGCGTACAAAAACGATGTTGATGTTGATATTATTCCCGCAAGGTCATGTATTCGTATTCGTATTCGTATTCGCGAATATTCATAAGAGTATTTGTATTCGGTATTCGTGTTCGCGAATACGAATTTTTGTATATTCGGGACCCCTAGTTTTTACTGCCTCTAACCCGTGCCTAGTGCTTGCGTCGGCTGCTCCTTGCTACTTGACCAAAACGGTTCGATCTTTCTCTCTCTCTCTCTTGAATAGAACTGTTCGGTCGAATATCTGATGTGCTTCTGTTTTTCGGATCCGTTGTTCGTTCTCTACTTATTATTTTTTTTTACTTAAAACCCTTTCTATTTTCTTCTTAATACAGTGCTTCTTACGTACAAGTCCATCGTTTTTTATATGTATCTTTATTTTAATTCCATGCTTAAATACTTTTAATATTAATCTTTCACTTGTTCATGTCTTGTCTTACGTTAACCTTTTGTTTTTTAAATCTTTTCTTGAGTTTTAGTTTTAAAAAACCCTTTTTTCATATGGATCTTTCGTTTTTTAAATCTTTTCTTACGTTTTTCTTGTAAAAAAATCAGTCTTAGGTTTGCCTTAAAAAAACACGCTTTTGATGTTAATCTTTTGTGTTTTAAATCTTTTCTTACGTTTTAGTTAAAAATACGCTTTTTCATATGGATCTTCCATTGTTTAAATCTTTTCTTATGTTTTAGTTTTAAAAATCCCTTTTTTCATATGGATCTTTCGTTTTTTAAATCTTTTCTTGCATTTTAGTTAAAAAAAAACTCTTTTTATATAGATCGTATGTTTTTAAATCTTCTCTTACGTTTTTCTTAAAAAAAACAACTCTTTTTTCACGTGCATCTTACGTTTTTATGTTTTTCCTTACGTTTTAGTTTTAAAAAACTTTTATAATCTAGAAAGTATCATCAGAAACTACCATAAATAGAACGAGCATTTTTTTCTTTAGAATTCATAGCTTGTGTTAAAGTTTGTAGCATTTTTATGTACTTATTATTAATTACTATTTTTGTTCAATAGAGAGGACGAAAACGACGATGTATTGAAAATAAATAGTTTATCCGCAAACGTCACAAAAGTGACAACTTATGTGTCTTTATTGACGAGGTAAAAGTGTCACTTTATCTGCCTAAGCAGATAAAATAGCAACTTTTGCGTACTTTATCTGCCCAAGCACACAAAATCGTTGCTTTCTTTCTTTCTTTCTATGTTTGTTCGCTATCTCCTCCGAAGATACTGGACCGATTAAATTGTATGATGGCTTAAAATTTTGCTAATTTTTAGACTTAGATCGTAGGCCGGTTTTTATTTTCAAAAAGAGTACGAAATAGCTATTTAAGTCACAAGTAATGTAAGGATCTATTAACATTTGAGGTAGGCAAGTACACGCCAAGACGAAGTCGCGGCTTGTTGCCAGGATTAGTTTCCGCAGTCGTGTTACCTGTGAGTGTCACATGTCACATAAACACTTGCAATTTATAAACAAAACGTCTAAATCCGCATCTTGCTTTGCTAATTTTATTATCCTAGGAACTTAATAATAGTATTAAGTTCCGTTGTCAAGAAAAAGCAGCAAACAAATATAATCACCGACTTACACGTTTTGTTACTAAGGCTGTATCACTGACTTACATGATCAGCAGCGGGAAAAAGTTTTAATTTAAATAAATCCTTTAAGCAGAGCGGAGCATCTGTCGCCGTGGTTTATGGCGTGACAGCTGCTGTGGCCGTGTGCTATTAGCTCGGGTGATTCAGTATGTTCATATATCATTACAGTGGCGCGTTATTTGAACAACAGAGGGTGGCGAAGGGTTACAGTGCGCGCCTGTCACGCTGGTGGCCTGGGTTCGATTCCCGCCCGATGCATCCTTTTTTTAAAAATTTATATTAATGAAATTTACCTGACTACGTTTGCGGATAAAATAGTATATGTTATTCGGAGTAAAAGTGACTATGTGGCTTAGCTGAATTATTTGCCTCACTAACGTTCGGCTAAATAAACTTCAGCTTCGCCACATAAAGTATCACTTTTACTCCTAATAACATAATCTACTATTAATAATAGATACTCTCTATAACTCTATAAAGTTTCTTATTATTTTCCATTAATAGTATGTTGTAGATATTAACTATACAAGTTTGATTATGAGCATCTTCACGATACGAGTTTGATTGCCAAAATGAGGCGGTGAGCCAAGTTTTGTGGCAACCAAACGAGTCTAGTTAAGATGCTCATAAGCAAACGTGTATTTTTCAATATTTTATCTTCATCAATAAATTCAGGCATTTGTCAGTACATTGCAAAGTTTAAATTTCCCGCCATCGTGCTCTGCATGACCATACGAAACTTCTAACTTGATAATGAGTTTTATGTAGCACTGTGTCCCCATTGCTTCATCATAAGCCAAACGCATTTCAGTTTTACCGCTGTTTCAATTCAAATTTTGCGATAAACGCTCAAAACTTTGCCGCTAAAACTGCATCCCATTTATATAACCAAAATCGCAATTCACAAATCACCAGGCATGTCATGTGACGTCACAGAACAGTTGACGGCGCCATCTATCAAACAGTTGCCCAAGTTTAGGGCAGCTATTATGGCGAAGGCATATTCCAGTGTCACAATTCTCGCACTAAAATCTGTCGTTTAGGTTTACGTGTCTAGCAATGTGGTTTATATTCCACAATTAGTTTTATAGTAACATTATCTAGGGAATAAGCTATTAACATGTCAAGCTTGGACCAAAAAGAAATTCAAATATTTATATCTTATTTATTTAATATTTCTGTTATTTGACTTCACATCCAGGTGAAATTTGATCACACCCTTCAGCGTGTTGTTTTCTAACAATATATATGAAAATAATTGGTAAATTTTAACTGTGAACGACGTCTAACAGATTTTAAAATACCGTGTTGTTTCTATGGCGCTGCCATCTTATAGAAAAAAGTGCAGCGGTCCCCGTCTTAAGCATATGCATTTATCAGTGAACGCGAGTTCGAATCCCACTGGCTGCAATGATTTTATTAATTTTTTAAGTTCTTGTATTTCGCATTGCTAAGCATTTCAATATTTTTATCTATTTTGTGGATAATTTTGAAGACCATTATTCGATCCAGAAAAAGTTGTTTTTCTCGCAGCGCGCTTTTTGTATTAAATACGTTAAAATATTCTTTTGTGACTTTTTTATATACAATGCAAAACAAAAAAACTGGCGACAGTTAGCATGGTCTGTTGTGAATATGACTGCCTTAATATGTACAGTTGCTAGGTATTTGTAACTTAAACGTCAACTTGTTTAGACGTTGCTATGAATCAGAATGTTTATAATAAATGAAATTGTTTAAGGCGTCGTTTAAGCTAATCAAATTATGCTAAAATCTATCAAGAGTTGTCCCAGTTTTTTTGTCTTGCATAGTACAATTCAATTTTAAAAATGTAAAAATAATTTTTTATTAGGGTAAGACCACCTACGTGGTGAACTCAATCTATTAAGGACATGTCAATATGTTAAAATAAGACAATATGAACAAATAATTACATATTAGTATGCATACTAACATATGAACGTAGCTCTTTTTGTCGGCACCTAGCATGAGCCTTGCATCAGGCAGATTTCGATAATTCTTTTTTAATAAAAGGTACCACCGTGTAGAGAGCAGAAGTGTATTAAATTGGACAAATTCTAGGGGGTAAGTGATTGTAGCGAAAAATGCTATAGTAGTGCAAGAAGTAAGCTCTCGAAATCGGTGTGTGTATATGTGCATATGTGATATATGCACTCAGTGAAACCGCTCCAACAGATGTCTAAAATTTAAAATAGTTTGTCGCCACTGCTGTGTTACATTCAATTTTAAAACCGTTATAGTTAGAATAAGGCCACATATGCGATCAGCTAAAAAGCTAATAAATCTAATGATTTGATTAATATAGGTGGGAATTATAAAACAAACGTAGTCATGGTAGACATATAACATTCTCTTTGCAAGTTGCCCCAGATTGGGCGCAATTCGCATTATTTAGACTAAAATCGTTAATATTACAAATCTGTACAATTCCCTACTTATTTATTTGTTTTTTTATTAGTACGAAAGAAGTTCTTTTTTTTTAATGCAATTTTGGCGCCCCTTGCTGCTTGCGCCTGTAGGCGAGGGCCTACTCGGCCTATACCTAGTTACGGCCCTGCACAAAAATCTAGTAAATTCTATTAATTAGAAAAGAGGTGTTGGAAAAAAGTATGTTGAAACTGGTTTATACAGCGTCTTTTTTTTTGCTTGTGGGTTTATAACACTCGCTTCGTTTGTGTGTGCCAATTTCCCACTTGTAAAAAAGACATGCTTTATAAACTTGCTGCATAAAATACTATTAAATATTAGTTTAACAGATGCAAAAAAATAAACAGCAAACTCATTTGCTTGAATAATTTAAAGCCTGGTAGTTCAGCTACAATGAAGGAAATCACATCGAGTTATTAAAATACTTCTTTCAAATGCATATGCAATGTAATTTCAGCATGAAAATTTCTTGAGACGTCGTATTAATGTAGTTTAATCGGCAAGAAGTTAAATCATCTTCAATTTAGTGCTCCTGCATTTTACACTGAAAATTATATTTTGAAAAACCACAGCCCAGATTCGATTTCTTTTCGTGGCATCCTAAAATATATTGATTATCCTGGATTGTAAAAAAACTATAGTGTCAATCCCAAATATACAGAAAATTAATGTTCGGCAATTTTTGTTAACGTTGTTTACATTCCAGTATGTAGCAAGATATTACATTTGAAGTTCTCTAGGCACAATAATTTGAATGGCATGCCTAATAATTGTGGACAAATCTTGGGTTTTTGTTGATAAAAATGTTTGCTTGGAAACAGACTGCAAAATATATTACAGAACGAGTTTCGTAAGGCAAGTTTTTCGTCCTCTTCGCTGTGCAGCTCCAGTTCTAAAAATTTTGAGTAATGTAATAAAAGACTTTTTAAACGAGTTTTTCATACTATTTTTTTCAATTTTGCATCTTTTACATAATTTTCAAATAAAACAACTGACAACTCAAAATTCAATTTGAAGTTTGAGGTTGCGTTAACTTTCTTTTGTCTATTTTTATTAAATTTAATTAAAAATTAATGTGGAAGGTTTTTTTATTTAGGTCGTCTGATATACGAGAAATTGCTGAAAATACCGTCAGCAATTCGATGTTAGGCATTATGAGATTTTAAAGCTAGCAGCTTTAAAACATCTGTACAGGGGTTTATACGGAACTTCTGTCGGGCGAATTTGATCAATTTGCAAATAACATAATGTGGGATTCGAACTCCGCTCTCCGAGGCGAATATTTCGAGCCATTTTCATGTCCGCCATTAGAATAAGTGAACCATGGGCGTGTTTGGATTGGATGCGTTATAAAGCAACATACTATTCTGGTCAATTTGTGGTATTTATCCTGTATCTGTTAGATTACATTTTCGCCAATGATAAAACCTGACCTATGTGCAAATTATTACTCATATCTATTTCTCAGGTAAAGCAAAACTAAACAAAATTTAATTTTTTAATGTGCTCACCCTGTATATATTTTTCCGGAATTTTCTCGGTTTGATGCCAGGTAAACATATAATATGTATACAAAATATCGTCATCTTCCAAGAAATAGTTTTTGAGTTACCACCAACAAACAGATAGACAGACAGACAGACGGGATTGAGAAAACCTGTTTTTCGTTTTCGTTTCAGGATCCTTAGAAACGTGAAGATCTGAAAAATTTTTGCGTTTACAATACTTCCTTTCTCTTTTAGACAAGGGAAGTAAAAAATAAATTGTACTATGCTATTAAAGCACTAAAATGAACAATAAATGCACTCTTTGGGGTGGTTTAAGTTAGTAAACAGCTGCAATTGTATACAGAGTGTTCTTATCAATTATCTCACTAAGTCGCGATATACAGAAGAAACCATGATGGTAGATAAATATTATTAATAGTGTTCAAAAGCAGAGAATAGTGTGTAAAACAAAACAAAGAAGAAAGTGAGAAAAACAGTCAGAACCTGAGAGACACCAATAGGTGATATCTTAGTCTTAAACGTATATTAGATCATTTAGGTTAAGACAAAATTGTTGATTGGTCGAATACGACCAGGTGTAATATATCACATAAATTAGAAAATATGTATTATATTTTTTCTATGACAGCTCAAGAAAGAATATAATTATTGTTTAATGCACACAACATAATCAATCGCAGTGGCATCTATAGGTTTGTATCTAGTGGCTATGCATTTATATTAATTTTTCTTTAAGCGATCAGAAATTACCCTAGTAGCACAGATTGTTGGGCCAACGTCGGGATATAGTTGGCATGGTTGGTAAATGGTTGGTAGATTTGCCAACTAATATCCTACGTTGGGCCAACATTGGTATAAAATGAAATAAATGTTGAATTTGTCAACAATAATCATATGTTGGCCCAGCGTTGGGATATCATCAGTGTGCTAGGAAGATAGTTGTTGCATTTATTAACAAAAACCGTGCGTTGGCCCAACTGTAATATTTTGTTGTGAATTTTAGTTATTTATAACAGGGAAGTTGAATGAGTGAATACTGAAGCCAATTCATCAATTGGCAATTTATTAATTCCATCAGTAATTATGGCAAATTTTGGTATGATCATAAAATAAATTTGTCTACTACGTTTATCAATCAGTTTTTGTACAACAGCTGACGCATGCCCCGTGATGTTATTAATGACGTATTGCGCATTGCGCGAGCCAAGCAACCGCCACACCGCTGTTCGTGGCTTCTGCCCTCTGCAACGCGCCCGGCGCCATTATCGATGCGAGCTTGCGTTGTTTGTTCTTGTACTTGTGGGTCCTTTTCTTCCTACATATCCAAGATTTGGTAAGTAAAATTAACAATAATATGATACTCATGTACTGTAACTTATTTATGTTTTGAAATAACCCACATTATGGACAAATAGAAAAGGGACGTGCAACCTAACCTAACAAATTAGCTATAAACAATTTTGGCCGATATGAGTACTTATTTCTGTAAATCTTGTACTTTGTGATCACTCTTGTATCTTATATATTCAATATTATAACTTGTTTTTCCCAATTTTTAGAAAAATACACAAACATGTTTCACGTTGTGGAGTTCGAAGGAGGCCTGCTTGGACTAGTTCGAGATGATGAGTGGTTGACATCGAGGAAGCAAGAAAGTTTTTGGCCTCCGTTTGGTTAATGGAGATCCTGTATGTGAAACGTGGATGGTGTACGCTGTAAAGCGAATATTTTCTAGTACTGGTCAGTATACGAACGTTACACAGTATCTTCCAGTTTTGGGATCTATATTAACACGTGTCTCAAAGTAGCACAAGTTGAAAAACAGATTGTTGCAATATTTCTTTCATACAGGATTGTTTTCTGCGCTCTTTATTTTCAGTATCGTTAATGAACCCATTAAAAAGCTTAGTTTTGTCTGCATGTAGTAAAGAAAATAAACAAATTTTTGTTGAGTTTGGTTAAAATAATAGCAGTTTTCAAGAAAAATCGAGAATACAAATTTGTTTCTACATACAAACAGATCTTTATCTCATATGTAATTTATAATGTTTATATCATACTAGTAGGTATATTAATTGATAATAATTACTGTATTTTAAGGTATGTTATAACAAAATAACGCTCCAGGGAAATTATTTTTTTATAATGTTATTATGAAAAAGTAATAGTAATTTACGATTCAAATAATGTTATTAAGCTTTTTACATTACGAGAGAATAGTTTGAATGAACGAGCGACGTTACGAGCGAGTTCTTTAAAATTCTCGAGTAATGTAGAAAGCAGATGACGTTACGTATATCGTAACACGGTTTATTTTATCCTAAAATTCTATTTTTTTTTAAAAGGATAAATTGTTATTAGTGACACTTACAACAGCGAGACATATATCGGCTGTGGTGGTATCACTGGTAAGATGGTAACACTGTCAGGTTATGTTAAATTCTAGATTAGCAGGTTAAGTTTTGCGTCAGTTTGTGTCAAGTAACAAACAAAACCTAACTTACTAACATCGAATTTGATATAGATTGACAATACACGTCAGTACTACCAACATGTGATTAAATGCTAATAAAGTATTGCATGTTATTTTTCTCAACGACACTAGTGTTGTTAAATGCATCTTAACGCAACTTATTGCTAAGGAGTAATGCTTATAATCATAGTAACATAATAGGATAAAATAAACACTATTTGTTTAAATTGAAAATTACAAGCGATAACTAGGAAAATGTAATTCAAAATCACTTTGACTTGAATTAGATAATAAAACTGGTATGACATACAACGCTGAAAGCATTATGAACTAAGTGCCGCGATTGTTGTACACACCTCGGGCCAACGGCTCTTGGTTTGTACACTAACAATTTTGGGGGCTTATTTTGCTCATAATGCCCTTGATACTTTAATAACTATTAGCACCCCACACTACAACCTTAATTCTACTTTAAACTAGATAATGCAATAGCAATATAAAGTTTTAAAATCTATAAACCTTGCCTAAACTATAATAATTATATTTGTATTTTGAAGTGCGATTTATATTTGTAGCGGGTCAAATTTAAATGACGTGGATTTAATATTAATTTTGTCTTTGCATTTCCAGAAAATATTTTAAAAGCAAGAGAAACGCTAAAGGAGACCGAAAGTGAATCAGAACTAGTTTCTGCATCGGAAGAAACGAAGGTGAGAAAAAGGAAAGCAGAGAGAAGAATTTTATACAGCAGTGATGATAGTGGGGATGAAATAAATAAAATAAAATAACATAAACCTTATTTTCTGAACCTTGCAAAGTTGATATACTTGGTGATTTTTAATATTGCTGAAAATTATTCGTTTTTCAAATATATTATAACTTACTTGTTTTATACAAGATTTGTAAGTATTGTATTTATGTTTTCTTTTATGTATAATAAATGGCATTTTTATTTACACTTGTTTATTTGGCTTTTCATACCTACCTACCGATTAATACAGAAAGCTGAGTTAGATTATTTGTTGGCTTTTGGTTGTTCAATTGTTGGATGCTGGTTGGGAATACTTTAATGTGTATAGTTGGCCCTCAGTTGGGAAATCGATGGTTGGGGTTTGACTGTAAAAGAGGACATTACATACCGTTGGCCAACTGTGGGACACTTCAATGAGCCAACGTTGGCCCAACCATTTTGTGCTACTAGGGTATTCCTTTCCGCTAGTTAATGTTGGAGATGAGCGGAAAAGTGACGTATCTGCTATTCATCAGTAACCGTTAACTTTCTGTCATCAAATGACATCTCGAAAAGCCTATTTTGTAGAACTGTCGTAGAATTCCAAATAACCAGAAAACGAATCTTCGGCGATTTCAATTTCTAAATATAAATGTCAAAGTTGTTATTTAAAATTCTCAAAAAACCGACACTTTTAAAATAATTCATCAACGTGGTATTTTATGTGAAATTTATAATTTTAAATGGTATCTCTATGTGTTGTCGTCAGCGTGGCTGAGCGATTAGGGCGTCAGGCTGCATTGTCACGGTACGGCGTTCAATCCCGACATCTGGCAACTGGCGTGCGGCCCACCCCGTCGCTTTAAAAATTGGGTACCGAAACCACAGTTGTGGAAGTAGGGAAAGTAAGATAGTCGTCGAAGGCGTGATGCTAACCACATCACCCAGTACGCCGGTAACGGTGTGCCAGTTGACTGGGTTTCGGAAAGAGATATTTCGGCGACCCTGATTCGCCTGTCTCAGACCATGTTTCTACATGGAATGAAGTGCCCGAACTTTACTTTTTTTTATCTCTATGTGTTATTAAAAGCATGATTTCATATTTTTTTGTTTGACTTGGAATTTGAATGTTAGGGTGACATTTGTATAGACATGATCAGTTTTACGTCAAGTAAATTATTATAAATGGTTATACAAGGTCCAGCAACGAGGCCGGAGTGAAAGATAATTTTAAAAGTATGAGAGTTACATAAAAGATTTGCTTATGTGAAAGTTGTAGTTACGAAGGTGGTGCACATTAGTGGCTATTTTTGATTATAAAAGGTGGTACAAAAAATGTAGCAAACCAACTTGCTTTTTTTAATTAAAACGCCCGGTATTTGGGTAGCTTAAAGATTTAGCGCCGGAATGCTAATAATTTTAATAAAATGTTATATGGATCAAAAGTTAACTTTTTGGAAGTATTACGTACCGAATTTACGTTAAAAATTCTGAATTTGAGGCGGTTGCTGTAAATAACAGAAACTAATTGACTGAAAGAATATGTTACCAAAAAATTATGTTTTCGTGAAACGCGTATAATAAGAGTATTACCATATTTTTGACAAGCCCCTTTAATGAGCTTTCTCATGATATGTTAGGTACTTCATACTCCCAAATTTATCTGTCATATTCAAGTTTGAACTTAAGGGGCAGTTTAACACGTTCAAGATGTTTTATTTAAAGATATAACAAACAAACACTGTTAAAATACTAATTTAGATATTTGAACTATCCAAATATAACATACAACTAGGTTGACAACAGGAAATAATAATCACAAAAAAAACGATAAATGCAAAAATAAAATAATTCTAGTATCAAATGAAATCAGATATCTACCTAATTACGTTAAATGTTCAAACATTGTTATCCTTCTGTTCTCTGGCTGATAAAATAAGCACATTTTATGCTTTTGAGTTCACAAATGGAACACCGTGTATATCTTTTTATTTTTGAAAAGCCCTTTTAACAAACAGTGTCTTCTGATATGTCATTGTATACCTCTGATTTCAACCGTTTTTCAAATTTATTTTTTTCCTGCATTGCTTATTATTTCGTGTTTGCTATTTCTTGCATCAGCAATGGTTGGATTTTTAGTTTCTAATCTTCTTTCTCTATTGAGCTCGGGGAGTTCAAGTGTTTGAGTTAGCATTTTACACGGTGGTGGTTTGTTAACAATTTTTTCTACAGCCGTGATTTTAAACTGTTTCCAAGGGTCATATGCGGCGTGCTTTATGTTGTCTATAAAACACGCCATTCCATTTAAAGCACGGAGTACTTTAAGAGTTTATAAATTCTTATTTGTGAAGATTAAAAGTACAGTTATTATATCGGATCGATTTGTATGCGGAGCCCCGAGTGCCCGATTGGAGAGGGGCGCAGCCCGATGGCCCCTTTGGAGAGGGGCGGAGCCCCGAGGGCCCCGTTGGAGAGGGGTGGAGCTCCAAGAGCCCCCTTGGAGAGGGACCGAGCCCTGAGGGCCCCCTTGGTGAGGGGCCGAGCCCCGATGGCCCCCTTGGAGAGGGGCGAAGCCCGATGGCCCCCTTGAAGAGGGGCGGACCCCGAGGGCACTCTTGGAGAGGGGTGGAGCTGCAAGAGCCCCCTTGGAGAGGGGCCGAGCCCCGAGGGCCCCCTTGGAGAGGGGCCGAGCCCCAAGGGCCCCCTTGGAGAGGAGCGGAGTCCCGAGGGCCCCCTTGGAGGGGGGTAAAGCCCCGAGGGCCGCTTTGGAGAGGGGCGAAGCCCCAAGGGCATTTAAGCTAACAAACTCCTCGGCTGTAGAAAAAATATTGAAGCCAACTCGTGTTTTACAGTTTAAAAATCTCGGTCGATCATAAAATTCTCGCTTCGCTCGAATTTTAACATGATCGACCTCGATTTTTAAATCCTCTGTAAAACACTAATTGCCTTAATAGCTATAAATAAAGCATGTTAAGGGGCTTAAATTGTTTTTCATGTTCAAACTTGCATATTTAAAAATGATTTGAATTTAGGAGTAGGAAGTTACAGTTTGAAAAATCGGGAGTGTGCTCCCCTAGACTTTCTCGCATTCGCCTTGTTTTCTAGCAAATTTGAAAAGTTTATTGCAATGTATATACATACAGCGATAAAATTACATTTTCAGGTAACCACTACCTGTTTAGGTAAAGTGCCGCTTTAGGTTAACCTATCATATTGAAATTTTATATCTGGGAGTTTTTCTCAATGATAAATGTATGTGCAAAATTTCGTGCAAATACCTTGAAGCAAACTGGTACTTTACTTGAATGGATACCGCTACCTGTTTAGGTAAAATGCCACTTCCGGTTAACCGATCATGCTGAAATGTAATATCTGGTAGTTTTTCTATATAAGAAATGTACGTACAAAATTTTGTTCAAATATCTCGAAGCAAACTGGTACTTTACTTGAATAGGTACCGCTACCTGTTTAGGTAAAGTGCCACTTCCGGTTAACCAATTTCGCTCAAAATTTGACAGAAATCTACAAATTTTGAATAATAACTATGTACATAATTTCAAGGGTCTAGCTTATTTCGTTTTTAAGTTATCGTGTTCACACACACACACACACGCGCACACACGCACACACATACACACACACAGACATAATTCGAAAAATGGTTTTTTCGGACTCTAGGAGGTCTAAAACGTCAAGATTCGTCAAAATCTCGAAGTCGATTTTTTTGACGATTACAATACTTTCTCTATACTACCGTATGCGAGAAAGTAAAAATCAATCGAAATGATTAAATCTGTAAAGTTTGAGCACCCACAGCGCTAATATGTAGAGCCACTAGCTTATACTCGAGAGGCAATTCGCAGGAAACATAATTTTTTGGTAACGTTGTTTTTCATTCAATTGATTTCGGCTACTTACAGCAACCACCTGAAATTCAGCATTACAAAAAGTTAAGTTTAGTTCGCTACACTTTTTGAACATATATGATCAAAACTAATTTGGTAATGTGTACCACTTTCGTACTTACAACTTTTATATAAGCAAATTTTGTTTATTTCTTATAGTTTTAGAAATATCTTCCACCCCCGCATTGTTGCCGGAAACTATATGTTTTTATTGCTTTTTGTAGACATTTTTATCAAATGTGTTATGTATGCATTATTGTGTTTATATGAAATCAACAATATTATCTATTCCAATAAATAATTACAAACGTCCCTATTCCCGGGCGAGTGTTAATAATTAGGTATAGCTAGTTAAATATTTATTTATGATACAAGTGCTTAAAGTGAATGTTTAGTGCACTAGACATGAAAATTATGAAACGAGGCCGTACGCTGAGTTTCATAACATGTCGAGTGCAGTAACAACTTTAGCACGAGTTTGAATACAATATTTTTTCTACGACCTTAAATTTACTGTTATTAATCCATAAACATCGATTTAACGAAGGCTTACATTCTTAACAATTTATGTCATAGTAAAAAGATGGCCGTGGGTAAGTATCTGGCATATGTGACTGTTTCTGCATCTGATAGTTGTCAAAGTTAGTTATCAGAGGTAATTATAAATGTACACATTTTACTTTATTCATTAATGCTTTAATTACTTAAAAAACAATTTACCTCCAACGAAAAAAGTAACTAGAATAACGTTATAACCTCCAGTTTAAAATAAGTAAATTTAAAATCAGCTGTTTACTTTTTGCGCACGTGGTAAAAATAAACAGCTGGTTCTACTTTTAGAACGTTGATT
>CALNHX010012027.1:0-27972 GCA_940337035.1 Agriotes lineatus
AATGTGCTTATAAAGACTAAGCTAGAAAAAATTATATTTTAAAAAAAAAACTATAATTCAATTAGCCAGAAATAATTATGTCAGGTAATTTTTCATTTAGAATTTTTGTTTAGAGCGTAATTATTAGCTCAAACTAAATATCTTTTACTAGTTATTACAGATATATAAATGATGATTTATTAAACAAAATTATGTTAATGTCTGAATGCTATAAAAGTGATATAAATAAAAAATTATGAAAACAAAACAAAGTTTTACTTAAGATTTTCTAAGTATTTTAAAATTTGAAGTAAAAGATAGTAATATATTTATATTATATATAGATTAACTTTAAACTAAGAATAAAATTAAATTAGCCAGGAAGTAGAATTAAAGACTTTATTTTAACATAGCTAAGACTATTTTTTACTATTAAAAGCCAAATTTTTGCAATAATAGCATAAGTCTAGATATAGTATGTATTTGTGTACTAGAAATAATATAAAATACACTAGAATTTATAAATAAACGTAATATATTTTAGCAAAAAAAATTGTTTTTAACAGGGGGAAAATAAAGAAAAAAAAAAGATAAATTATAATACAATTTTTTTTAGAAATTTTTAGCTTAATTTGTTTAAATTTAAATTAATATAATATTTAGCATAGTTAAACTTTTTCTAAGATTTACTTGTTTTCTTATATTATTAAATGAAAGCTTTTTTAAACTAAAACGGAGAAAAAATAGTTTGTTATTTTCAATATGTTTTTATTTATTATTTTTTTAGGCTTTTATGTTTAGTTACTCTTAGATTAGCCTTGATTGTACTGTTGAATTAGGATCAAATATTGAGGTAAATAAAAATAGAAGTACAAAATATAGTATCTCTATAAATACTTCCTAAATTTGTATCTTATAGAAAATCAGCTTAAATAAAAAATTATAGCAACTTTAAAATCATTTTAAGTAATCATAATGGCTCTTAGCTTAACATAAAATATAAATTAGTTAGTGCACAAAAATTAAATATTATACTAATTTTATGATTAGTAGTCACAAATAAAAAAAGTTTTGATATATAAAAACATGGTTCATAATAGATTTATATAAAAGATAGAGACTTAAAAAAGTTTTTTTTTTAAGTTTAAACTACTATTAAACCAAAAATTACATAGATGTTTATTTTATGCACATTTTAAGGTACCAGATTAATATAGAGATAAAATAAATTATTTTTGGAAAATTTAACAATAAATTAGAAAAAAAAAAGGTTTAACTCCATGTTTAACTAGAATGATTATAAAAAAAAATAGACTTCATTTTTATAAATTAGAAAAGCAATTTGTGAATAAACAATTAGTTGAGATAGTTTAACATATAAAGAATATTGATTTTATTATATTTTTATAAAACTAATAGTTAAAAACTATATCATGAAAAACTTTTAGTTAAAAATAAGTAAATTTTTATTATGATCAATCTGTGATGTGCCAATTTGCATGTCTATCTAACTAATATTAATTAATATGGCTGATAAAGGATAGTATAATTTTTTTTAGTTAAAAGATAAACATGTAGTTATTTTAGCTTAAATAAATAGTTAATATCAGAAAGTGATAATTAGCTATTAAAGTTAATCTAATCACATAATCTTATCTATAAATCTGGTTCTTTAGTAATTGTTAAGTAACAATTCGTTTGCTACAAAAAAAAACCTAAGCTAGCCAAATGCTTTTTAAGATATTGTAATAGTTTTTAGTAATAGTAAATTTAATTTAATATTAATTTTTTAGTACAAAATATATTTTTACAATTATCTATGATGATAATTAATCTCATATTTAAGAAATTATATAGATATTTATTTTGTATTGCTAAAGTAATGTCTAGTGGTTTTCTATAAAAAGTTTCTAATTATTAGCCTAAAACAAATAGTCTTTATCTATAAAAATCTTTAGACATCAAAATAGTTACTCTTTAAATATTTCTTGTTTTTTCTATAAATTTTTTTTAAATTTATACTTTATTTGTTAAGTAGGGCTGACTTAGATAAAATTTTATAGTATTATCTAGATATTGCAACTAGTTATAGTTTTGCATTTTACAAAAATGGTTTAAAATCTTTAGTTTAGAGATTAAATCATAATATAAGGGTATTTTTTATTAAAATATATTAAAGCAAAACTTATTGAATAGCTTTAAATATGTTTTATATTCTAGTTTTTAATATAAAAAGTAGTATATATAATTTATTTGACAACAAGCTTTAAGTTTATCTTATTTAATTCTAGAGTAGTAAAAATTTATTAGCAATACTAATTAAATATAGAATAAGAATTTTTTAGAGACATATCCAGATAAAGTAGACTACAATCTTTCATTAATAGTTAAAAAATTTTAATAATAATATATTCAGGCAAAATAAACAAAGTATAGTTTTTTTAATTTAACACCTTTATAGGACTTTTTTGTCATTAAATTTTTTTTACATTTTTTTATAAGATAGAACCAAAATTATATAAATTTACTAATTATCAAGCTTTAAAATTATATACTTAGATATATAAACTAAGATTTATATCAAAAATATATAAAGATTTTAAAAAATATAAACTATAAAGCTCATAGCATCATAGAAATTTAGTATAGCTTAAAAGCACAGCAAAAAAATAGGTTACTTTCTATTCTAATTTTTTAATATAAAAATTGCTAGATAAGTTATAAAAATAAATTACATTTGTAGGTTTATAAATTTTAAATTAATTAAAACTATAAATCATTATAATTACTTTATAATCTTAATCTACTTAAATTTCTAAAAAATCTTACAATATAATTGAGGTAGTGACAATCAGCCTTTTATAATGTTTTACTTAAATTTTGTAGATTAATTTAGTTTTAGCATTCTATACGAGAGTTTTTAATATCTTTATAATATAATTATTATATAACAAATTACTTTTTGATTATATGTGATAAAAAACTTAAATTTAAAGATTAGGTAGATTGTACAATCCCTAATGTAATATATAAATCCCAAAATTAAACCTAAATCAATGTTTATTCTTGAATTTTCTCTAGTGACTCTAATTATACAAAAGTATAGATAATTAGCTTTATTGACATACAAGTACATTTTATAAGCTAAAAGCAAACGCAAAAAATTTACTTTATTTTAAATAATAAAATTAAATAAGCTTTTTTTGGTTTGATAATTTATATTACTTAATAGCCTTTTACAAAATTTAGAAGCTGATTTTATCTTAAGCAGGCTAATCTTTTTAAAAAAATTAGTTTATTAGTTGCTAATAAATAATCTGAGATCAGTCAATTAGATATTAACAATTAAATTATCTAATTAGATAAAATTGTAAATTTTTTATAAAAAGATTATATGCATAAAGCTTTATAATTAATTAATTTTCTAAGATAATAGTTTATTTAATTAAATAATTATATGGCTTAGCTTTATAATCAATTAATTTTATATATATATTTTAAGCGTTTTTTACATTTATATAGAACCTTTAATACTTTGCTTATTCAATATCAATTCTGAGAAAGTTAGGATTACATTCTACAAGAGAAAATAAAAGATCTAACTAAAGTTAGGTTTTTGCAGCCCTTACTTATTAAAGTAAAATATTTATTTTTTATATTTGTACCTCTAATATTTTTATAAAATTACTAATATATTTTTTAATGTAAAAAAGAAAATTATGTTATAAACTAAGATACTGACTACTAAAATAATAAAAATTTTGTCTGTTGTTTTTTTAGCTTATATATAATTTGTTTTTTTTTGTAATAAAAAAAAAAGACTGTTATAAATCTATTTAATTTTTTTCTTTTTAGTAAATAATATTCATTTTACAGAAATTTAACCTGTTTTTGTTTTTTTTTAATTATTTTGTTTGAAATAATTAACGTTTTTTAATCTATTTGTATTTTGTATGCTTTATTAATTAAATTTTAGTAATATATATGTATTTATTTGATGAAGTTTTACAATTAATTTTTTTTAAAATTTATGTTAAGATTTATTTAAATTAAGTTTAATTTTAAGAAATTACAATTATTAGACAAACTACTCAGTTAGTTTGTTTTTTATAGTGCTAGTAATTTTTATTTCTTGCAAAAAAAGACTTACTATGTTTATGTAATACTAAGTACAATATTATATATTTTTATTTTAGATTCTACTATTAGTTATATACAAAATAACATTATATAGATACAAAACTATAAAGATATTTTTTTTATAATTTTAATATTAAAAAAAAATGATTATTATGTAATATATCTTTTTATGAATATTGCAGATTTAATTAAATTTAATGTAATCTTCTTTGATAATTTTTTTTACTTTAACTTAATAATCTTGTAAATTTAAAACTAATCTATCTATAAAATTCTTATCTTTAGTTTAGCCTATAGGCATATTTACTTTTTTTGTAAACAAAAATAGCTTTACTTTGTGTGCAATATTACTTTGTTCTTTTTTACATATATAGAACTTAACCTCATTGTCTTAAAGGCAAAGTTTAGAAAAAAGAGCTCAGAGCACATTTTTAAAATAGAATAACAATATCAGTTAATGGGGTCCAACTTTATTATACAAAAACAAATTTTAAGTATAATAAACTTTCCTGTCTTAATTTAACAATATATAATGTAAGTTGTATTTAATATATAATTTTGCTTAACCTAATAAATAAAATGAATTATATAAAATATTGCAACTTATAATCTATCTTTATATTAAATTGCAAGTAAATTAAACTTTTTTTAAATTAATAGCAAATGTAGCAAAAAAGGTAAAATATAGATTAATATAGTTTTAGATATAAATAAATAGTAATGTGTTTTACTAAAGTTAGATATAATAATTTTTGAGACATCAGGAAGCTTGTTAAATAAGCTAAAGATAAAATAAAAAATATTTATATAAATTAGTAAATTGTAAAACTTTATAATCTTTGTTTAAAAAATTTATATTTTGCTTAATAACCTCAAATAAACACTAATTTAATTTACTTAAACACTTAACTTTTTTACAAAGTTAAAAATATCATGCATTTATGTTAGACAAATTTTTAAATTTTAGTAAAAAGTTTCTGTGCTAAAGCTAAACTAACTGAGTTATAGTCTAAGCCAAGGTTTTTAGCCCTAGCAATTGCTTTACTAAAAAAATATTTTTAGCTGCATTTGCATGTTAAGTATTTTACTTTAAGTAAAGGGTATCACCTAGTATATCTCCTTTGCACATACAGAGAGGCATCATCATAATTTACTAGATAACTAACAAATGCAAATTTCCCTAGCTTAAGCAAAAAGGTTTTTTTTTAATAAAATGAAAATTGTATTATATTTAGTAGAAATAGTTGCAAAAATGTTATAATAAAAAATAACATTAATACTAAGGTAATAAAGATAAAATTAACTTTATCTGCAACTAAAAAGGTTTTATTTTTGAAGTTAGCTGCTAGTAAAGATTCTTATTAACTATGCTTTTAAGTTATTAAAGTATACTATCTCTAATATTTAATGCTTATATGTTATAAATATATTTTTTGAAATTTATAACTATAAAACATTAAGTATAACTTTCACCTACAAACTGCTTTATTAATTTTTTTTTAATTAAAGAAAAAATTAATTTACTAAATAAATTTATTGTTATAATCTGCAAAGATATTTATAATTATAAATTTTTAAATAAAAAAAAAATTATATTTTAAACTGCAACTTAAATAATTATATAGTTATAGTATATTATAAACTTTGTATTTACATAGTTTTTTTTTGAAAACCTCTATTTGAGCAATTTACAAAGTTTAAAAAATATATAAAATAATCTATTTTATACAAATTAATATTAGGTTATACTTAAATGAGTTTTAAATCTAATGTAAAACACTATATTATATAATTTATTATACTCTTGCTTTTACTTAATTAAATATAGTATATATATTCTTTACAATTAGGTTGTATAGAAATTTATTTTATCTTAATAGAGTAATTAATAAGAAATATTAAAAGTTAAAATTTTAGCTAGTATTTATATACTGGTTATGATTAAATTAACTCATGAATACTTTAGTTTTCATTCTTTAACTAACATAATCTATTATCAATGTCTTTAAATTACTAATCTATAGTTTTTTAAAAGAAAACAAATTCATACTAAATAATAGTTAATTAAATATAGTATAAGCTATAATTTTTAGTTTTATAATCTAAAATATTTTATGTTTCTTTGTATATATTTAATATTTATTTTAGTTATTAACAGAATTTTCTGGTTTATATATTAAGAAATATTTAATAATTTCATCATCTTACTCTCAAACTTTATTACATCTTATGATTTTTTAAATTTTAAATCTGTATAAATTTAGGTTAACTTTTATATAGTTTTTTTTTGATTGAAGATAAAGTTGAGTTTAGTTGTTTTACTCTCTAAAATTATATATATTTTTGTTTGCTATGATGAAAACTAATGAACTAAACTTTATTTATTATATAAGTTCTAACAAGATTTTTGGAAGATTTAGAGCAATGATGCGCAAAGTCCGTGCCGCAGCGCATTTTCGCTTTTCTAAAAAATTCTAGATTTGTCTAATTCTAGCCGCGCATCAAGATTTTGATATGATCTAATACCTAAAAACTTACCAATCATAATTAAATTGCCAAACTCTAACTTTATTTTGTACCAATGAGTCCCAAGAAAACTAGGTTGTGTTTCATAGTATTAGTCTCAAACAGTTTTAAATAGTGGCAACTTAATTGGCAATGTCGGACAAATAGAATCTGCTAATTGTCACGTTTGAATTTTTTGTGAACTTTTTCAAAACAAATTTTCTATAGGTTACTGTTTTAGTAAAAAAACTTTAGGCATTTTTTATTGAGGACAATTAATTTTACTCCAGAAAAAAATACTCATTTTTTTGCTCCGGGCATGCCAAGTTTGCGCGTCACTGATTTAGAGGGAAGATGATTTTTGGTCATATAAAATTGGATAGTATATGGTTTGAATATTAAGGGTATAGTGAAAAAAGATTTATCAATATGTAAAAGAATGTATAGGAGATTTTAATAGTTCTTTGTTGACCTTAAAATAAGTAAAGCTAGGTCTTTTACTGCACCATGATGATAATAAAATTAATGATTAAAAGGTCAATTAAAATAATGGGTTAAACGGTGGGGTTCAAACCTCAATAGTGACGACGTTTGGGTTGATACTCTTGGCATTGTGAGGGATCCGCCTCACCTAACCCTAAAACTTGAGCGAAGCTGAAGAAGACCTCAGTGGAATCCATGACTTTGGCGAAGAGTTCGGAACCGGGGCCGGAACTATAGATCATGACGTCAGTCATGGAATGGACGGCGCTAGATTCGGTGACGGGGAGATTACCGAGATAGGGGATACCACCTTTAGATTGCTCGGGGTTAGCGGTATAGGCACTATAAGAGTGGGAATGGGAGTGAAGGTCAACCGTGGGATTACGGGGAGTAGTGATATTCATCTGAAAATTTTCCAGGATGTCAGGGCGATTATTAGTAGAAGCGGCAAAGACAGTGCGAACGTTAAGAGAATCGGGGTAACCATCACCATCCTTATCTTCGTAATCGGGCCAACCAGCATTATCATATACTCCGATAGCAGATCGCTTGGATAAAAATTGTTCATCTACTTTAGCTTTATTAAAAACTTCAGTATCAACTGAACCGTAAACATCGAAACCGTGACCGTGATCAGCAGTGACAACAATTAAAGTACTGGGATCGTTCTCGCGAGCCCACTCTACAGCGGCTTTGATAGCGTTATCGAATTCAATAATATCAACCAAAGAACGATGGTAATCCATTTTATGCATCTGTTTGTCAGGGGAGGCAGCTTCGATCATAGCAAAGAAACCAGCCTCACCACCACGTTTCTTCAAAACTTCCAAGGTCTTCTTGGTCATATCTACTAAACCAGGTTGATCAGTGGCGTCAGATTCATCTCCAGTGGGACTTGCCTTGTTACCGATTGTATTATTTTTAAGTATGTGGCGATCAACAAATACATCCATGTTCTCTTTGTGGAAAATACCTAATAGAGGTTTATCATCGTTGTATTGATTCAAAGCAGTTCCGTCATTGACAATATGGTAGCCAAATTCCTTGGAATATTTCTCATAGTAGTCCTGGTTCTTTAATGATTTACTTCCCTTTTTGTTGTGAAAATAATCGCCGCCGCCTCCCAAGAAGACATCGGCAATAACAGGATCTGAACCATTATTGGCGCCATAAATTAGTTGATGGGCAATTTCAGCTTTATCATCACGACGTCTAGTATGAGCGAATACTGCAGCGGGTGTAGCATCTTGAACTTCAGCGGTAGTAACAATTCCAATTGCCATCTTTCCACCTCTTTCTGGTGAACGTCTTCTAGCTAATTCAGCTAACAGTTCCTGTTTGGGATCATCAAAATGATCGGGAGATGAATCAGGGTAAACACCAAGAGCGTTGACGGCAGTTTTATGGCCAGTATGATAAGCACTGGCGGAATTAGCAGAATCAGTCATCATTGAATCCAAAGAGTGAGTGAGAATGTGTCCAATATGATCCATTTTATCCATTTCAAACTTATCAGGAAACTTCCCGTTGCGTTGTTTCTTTGCCATCACACGAGCAGCAGTAATCATATTAATTGTTGTACCATCGGTAATAAATAAAATTGCGTTCTTTGCTAATCTCTTACAGTTAGCAGGTCTTACGATCCATTCCACTTGATGAGTTTGTCCGTTGTTGTAATTGACGTTGATATAATAAGAACCAGCGCTTTTAAAAGCAACGTTCCTCCAGATCTTCGATGCTACATTGATTTTAGTGAGAGCATTCTGATCACCATCCATAGCACGATACTTGGCTACTGCGTCTTTGGCGTAAGTGAAATTCCATCGTTCCAAATTGGGATTTGATTCTTTAGGTTTAAAGTAATCAGCGATAGGAGTAGCTTTCCCATCCTTCCCCTGTTGAATAGAAACCTGGAATTCTGAATTGGGGACTTGTTCATCATGAATCTCCACTCTGATATCAAACCTCGCCCCAGTGAGAAATTCAGCACCGTCTACTGGAAATATACACGCCGCATCAGGACAAGTGGGGAACTTAATATACTGTATACTTGCTACAATACCGACGAAACTCAGCCAATTTAATATCATTTTAAATTATAAACAAATTATTTTTTGAAATTTAAATTTATGTTGATTATTAAATTTGTAAAGGGGGCTTATTTATATTTATCTCGTTTGGATTTGACATGTGACATGTAGGGAAGGAGCAAAATATGTACTTCGATAAAAACTCCGTTTAACCAATTATTCGATCCATCAATAAGAAATTCTCTAAATCAGTGTCGTCGTTCGGCTTAACTATTCCAAAATCCGCATTCTGCAACTGCTCCTTTTAATAGTGCACAACTTTAATGGCCACATTAATTCTAATTACGGTCGTGCCTATGGGCTTTAACAGGGGAATTGATGTCTGAACTATCGATTCATGTTGTATAAAAATTGGATCTCTAGTGAATGTAAAAAGATGCTATAAGCCTCAGAAAAGTTACGAGTTAACGGGGCCCTAGCCGAAAGAGAATATTACCAAATCAAAAAATCATACAATGACGACAACTCGCATGAAAATTCTGTATATTTCATTTAACCTGTTGCTCACAAAATGTGAAAACATTTCACAAATCATGTTTTCAGCTGAGTCTAAATTAATAGAGGCGCTCGATGTCTGATCTTGAATTAGAATTTGAAACATCAAGCTGAGCTCGCTATAACTTTAATTTAATTTGAGTAGCGAAGGAAAAAATATGTTAAAGATAGAAGTAATTAACACATTGCAACGCGATCTCACTTTTAAGTGTGACGAGTTAAATCGAATAATCAAAATACTCATCATTATTAATGAATAAAAAAATGATTTTGTTGATTCAAAAGTAAACAAAATATTGAGCAATTATGATAATATTACTATACACGCCGTGGAATAAAAAGGTCAAATTATTTTAAAGAAAACAACACACCAAGGCAAAGAAAAAGGGTAGTTTCCGAAAGCGATATCCTCAGAGGCGATATTGCTTGAGGCGACGTGTCTTAAAACGGATTTTAAATTAAGGATTCCTTAACATCTTGGTTGAATCACTATCAGAGACTTAGAGACTGAAGGCAATCTGCCATAGTCAAAGTCTCTGAAAATGACTCGAATTTTAAAATTTTAATGTCTCGATGAGAATTTAAACTTAATAGAAATTTTCAATCTAAAAAATAATTTCTAAAAACGCAACAGTCGCTTTTGGCGACCACAACTCGAAGAATAATTTAATGACGGGTCAAAAGATTGAAGAAACTATATAACTTTTTTTATATTAATATTTATATAAAAATTAAAATATATAGTAAAAAGAAGACAACCTAAAAATAAAAATCATTTTAGCTTTTAAGTGTTTTTTAATTATTTTTTTTATGTAATTGTTAACTCAGTTTATAATATAACTCTTATATAAAATATAGTAAAAAATTCAAAATTTAGGTTTCAATTACTATGTTTTACTATTGTCTTTTCTGGTTAGTTTCTAAAGTTAAACTAGCTATTAGTATTAAACTTCTTATCCAATCTATTATATTTATTTTAATCAACTATTCATCAACATATAAAAACCTAGATTGTGTATATAATGCTATATTATTGCATTTTTTAATAGTAGAGAAACAAAGAATCAATTCATTATTTTAATTTTAATTTACAAAGCAAATTCTTATTCTAAAACATCCAAAATTTATAGCATATACTTTACCAAACTAAGATATTTAAAAAGCAAGTATATTTATACATGATTCTAAAAAATATTAAATGAGATAAATTTTATTCTTCTATAAATTCATTAAAGTAATGTTTTTGACTTTTTTTACTATATTCTTAGAAGTTATTAACAATATAAGCACTATGTTAATATTTAAAAATGACCTAAAGATTTTAACACTTAATTTTAATATGAATAAAAGCTATCTAATAGTGACTAATAAAATGTAGATACAACTTTTTCTAGTTGTCTTACCTTAAATTAGCTTATTGCAACAAAGTAATTTACTTTTTAAAGCTATTAGACCCACTAAATTTACGGTATAAACTCCATTAATAAAAACATTTTATAGTTACTATAGACTTTTTTTGAGAATCAAGTAAAAAACTATAATATCTATAATTGACTTAAAAGATTTTTTTTTGCTAAAATCTCTATAACTTAAAATTATTATTATGATGACAGTGATAAAATTACCTATAATATTTAAGATAGAAGCCTTTATATAATAGCAAAACTATCTATAATTAAAATACTCACTTTATTAAAAAAAAGTTCTTATGAGAAAACCTAGTAAAAGATAAAGTTTTAGAGTAGGTAAAGATAGGAGCAGGGATTATAAGAGATAAAATAATATAAAAAAATAATAAAGATTGCTTAACAGAAGTAAAAAAAAACTTGAAGATATAACAGAAAAGAGAATAAAAAAAGGGAAAATAATTATTGTAAAAGTAAATAATAGTCATCTATAAATGTAAAAATAGATTATGTTGTTCCTTAATATATTAAATAGAAAACTTTATACAAATTTAAACTACTAAGCTTAATATAACTTGTATTATATAAATCTTAAAACTCATAATGATATAAGTTAATGACCTTAAATTTTACATTAAATATCTGTAAGACAGGGTGTAGGTTTATATTTTACCAACTTTATAGTATTTAAAACAATTTATAAACAATATTTCTTTTGATAAAGATGCAATATAGCTAATAAAAATTTAACCTTATTAATCATATAGAGCTATAGAAAAAAACAAATCTAAGAAAGATAAAGAGAAAGCTAAGATAATTGATAGAAGTATAGGGGAAGTTTTAAATAAAGTAATTTGTCAGTTAATTTGAGTTTACAATGCTCTTATAATTTTTTATTTTATTTTAAAAGCAACAACAAAGTTAAAAAAATTTAGAAAACTAAAGAGCCTAATATAAGGCTACTAGTATTTTACTATATTATAATAAATAAAATTCTTTTAAATAACTAAAAAACCCTTTTGTGTCTATAATTATTTTAAAATTTATGTAGTATCTTATTGTTACAGGCTAACAAGCATTAAAAATAAAATCTTTTTGAAGCAAATTTAATTGAACATAAAAGACTTTTTTATAGAAAAAGCAGATATTGCCATTTTATTCTGCCTATCTTAATTTGAATAGCAGTAAACAACTTTATATATAAAAACTAAAACTAGAACCAAAACTTGATTTTATACTATTATCTGGTGCTTAAATATATCTTAAAGATGCTTTGAATCTCTTAAAGCATTTTAATGTTTTTAACAATATAATTCTAAAATTTTAAGCTAAAATAATTTATTGTTTTCTTTAAAATTTGCAAGTTAAGCTTTACTTCTGCCTTTTTTAAACCTCAAATAATCTACTTAATATAGCTAATATCACTAATGTTATTTTTCTACCTATTAATATCTTAAAGGGGTATATCTTTCTAATAGCTATAATATGATTTTTTTATAATTTTATTTAGCATTAGCACTTACAAATGGAACACTTTTTTATATACATTCTTTTTAACAATAGCAAGGCAATACTAGCCGTAGAGGTTTTCTTATGAACTTTGCTTTTATACTTTTTAATTTTATATTATAAAAATTAAAATGAAATTATAAAATATATTTTAGATCTAGGTATGCTTATTTATCTATTTAGATGGCTAAAAAGTGTAAATTTAGCTTATATAATACTTCTTATACCTTAAAAAGATTATGAGTGTACTATAGGAGAACTAATCTATTAGTAAGTTATAAAATTGCACTTTGATTATGCATCGGGATACTAAATTACTTTTAAGATTATACTAAAAACTTTAACTCTTTTATCATAAAAGATATATATAAACTATTAATTTCTGTCTAGGGCTAAAATACTTTTTTTTATAACCAATTTACTACTATTAATAGATAAAAAATGTGTATAATTTTATAGAGTAAGCTTATAACTGGTTATTACTCTAAATCTTGAAATCATAATAGGATAATTTGCTTAAGAATATTTATCAATTTAAAATATAAGTAATCATTTTAGTCATTGCCTTTATATAAAACAATATGTATATAAAAATTAATTAATTAGTATATTCAAGCCATTGTCTGTTCCAGTAGAATCTTTAAAAGCATTTTTGTCAATTTTATAAAAAAATTATACTAAGTCATAGGGTATATATGGTTATTTTATCCTAAAGTTTATAAAGAATAATAAACAAGCGCTTTTTTTACAATATCTTAATCTCAACACTCAAAAAGTTTGTTGCAGCTAAAATAATAACATTCAAGTCAGTGACAGTAGTAGTAAACGCATTTAAACAATATAAAATTTAGTTACTAAATTTTAGATAACTTATTTAATTTTATAGCTTAAAAAATATTATAAAATATATGTAGTATTTTAGTTTGTAAAGTTTTTCTTAATAAAAAAAATTTTCTCATTTTATATACTTTTTACATATTAAGCTTAATCTAACTTATAAAAAATTTTTAATTTTTTTTTAGATATATAGAATTCAGATAAAATAACATCAGGCATTGCTAAAGAAAATACCAGCCTTTGTAAAATTTTAAAATAGATTTTTTTTTGCTTTGGTTTGTTTAAAAATTACAAAATGTATATTTTAGAAAGATAATCTAAATAGTATAAGTATTTGAAAAACCTTAAGTTTTATTATAAACTAAGTATTAAAAATAAACTTGATTTAGTCTGTCTCTAACTAAATTATAACAGGTAAATATTTTTTATCTTTATTTAGATTAATACATAACTAAAAACTGTCTACTTTGACTTTTATAAAAAATATGTTTACTTTTTAATCTATTTAGACTAAGTGCAACTTTTTTTGATAAAATTATGTCTTTATAATGGAAGGTTTTTACAAACTTATAATTACTATACTAGTTTAAAGTTTTTTGTGTCAGATTTCATATTTTATATATTATTAAGATATAAAGTTTGTCTTTAACTTTAAGCTTGATTGTATTGTTTAGTTAAATAAATCTCAATAAATTTCTTACTAATCTATATTTGAAAAAATTTAAATTAGCAGGTTAAATGTAAGCTAGCCTTCATTTATAGTTTAACTTAAAAAAATCTAAGGCTCAACTCTATAATACATAATATCATAAGTTCACTAAACTTTAGAGCTTTACATAGAGCTTACAAGTAATTTAATCAAATAAGACAGCTTTTATATAAGTAGTATTAAAAAAAATAGAATGCTACTAGATCATATGAAATAATTTATACCCTTAGTAAGCAAACTATAAGAAAATTAGCAGTTTATTACGTTTTTTGAAGATATGACCTAAGAGCTAAAAATAATTTAAGACAATCTATAAAAATAAATTATAATATATCTAAAATTCTAATATAGGTTGTTTAGTAGCCTGGTTTTAGACTTTGCTAGGTAAGAATATTTTTTTTAGTAAAAAAAAATTTGATACTCTTTATCTAATAAAAATAAAATTTTATTATTGTTTTATCTTTTTAACAGCGTCATTCATATGCAAAAACAAGGTATAACACCTAGTAAATATTATAACACTACTAAAATTGCTTTACATTAATCTTTTTTTGGCTAGTTTACTTTGAAAATTTCATCAAATTTTTAGTATACACTAATGATAACAAAGCTTTTTAAATTATTTATAAAACACAATTTTTTTTTAATTTTTAACACTTGTTTAGTAACAATTAAGTTTTATTAGTCTATTATTATCAGTTTTGAATCCTCTTTACTTTTTATAGCATTCTGTTTTTTTAGAATTAATTTAGCTACATGCTTCCTAATAGTCATTAGAATGTAAAAATTGCTTGTAGCTCTAGGAAAAGTTAGTCAAATAATAATTAATTTATTATTTAAATTTAACATAAATTTGATTTAAACAGAACTTGAAAAAAAGTGTGGTTTTTAAATTTAGCACAAAGTAGGGTTAAACCCAATGCATATAAAGTAAACAACTTAAGGACCTTAAACAGAAATTAAAATAAACGATAAGACAATGTTTGCAATTGTTAACACAAAGAAAAATATTTTCTAATCAAAATAATTTTAGAGGTCAATCTATTTAACTTTATACTAAATAAAGTTTAAAAAAAGCATATTTAACTATCACATTTTTTATTAATTTTATAAAAATTTAGGCAATAATAATTTTAATTATTTACAGTTTTTAATTTATCAGTAAAAAATTTATCACATATTTTAAAAAATAATCTTATTTTATAAAATAAATTAAAAACACATATATTTTTTAACTAGAAGCCAACATAAGTTATTTACCATATAGTGTTATATTAGAGACTTGAGAATCTAGAAAAAAGTTACTTGAATTTTTTAATAAAGCAATAATGACATAATTTATTTAAAATAAAGTGCTTGATAAAACTAAAAAGAGAAAATTATACTATATATAATTTTGAAGACCGGGTAACATTAATTTTATATAAAAACATATAATAAATTTGTATTTAGTGCCTAAAAACTTTAAAGGACACTAAACACTTTGCATAGCGCAGAAAAATTTTAAGTGTAAAGTTTAAATTTTTTTTATAGAATTTTTAAAATCCTCAAGATAGAAATCTATAAAAAATGCGCTGTAATGCTTTATTGTCTATTTAATAATAGCCTAAACTGTAAGTTTGAACAAAATAGCAATTATATTTGTTTTTATAACTTGTAGTTTAAGAGTTCACTCATATTAGCTTTTTAATAAAAAATCTATATATAAGAAAACAATTTGTAAATATAGTATATTTTCTAGTTATAAATTAAAGCAAATTATTTTCATCTAGATACATAAAACTAAATAAATAGATAATAAGTTTTATTTTTACTTGTTGAACCCTAGTGTACCTAACTATATAGTAAGATAGAGTTTTTATTGTGCTTAGTATACTAAAAAACTTAAAGCTCTAAACCCATTTTTATATAGCCTAATAAATTTTATAGTAACCTTGATAGTTTTTTAGTCTTGTTTAAATTTACAATATATCATACAAATTTTAAATAAAAATAGCTATTATCTAAGATTTATAAAATAGATTAAGGCATCTTGTTTATAAGACTAAAACTGTATATTAAAGTAGTAAAATAACTCCCTATAACCAAAAAATTATTAAATAAGCGGCTTAACAAGCTAAAAAATGCATTTAAGACATAGTTATTATAGCAAAATTTTATAAAAGGTATAGGAGTTAATATTTAGTACAATAATAGATCATATATATATAAAACTAAAAATAAATTCTTATTAAATAAACTATGACAATAAAACCTATAAAACTTAAATATTAGTGTTATTATATTAATATTAGGTTTCCTCTATTTATGCAAAGTTTGCTGCATATAATGAAAAGTCTTATTTAGATAACCTACATTATAAAAAATTGTGCACCAAAAATTTTTATAAACAAGTTTTTATTCATAGTAGCATAGATTTAAAAAGGTTTGTAAAAGTAATTCTTTTTTTGTCAACCTATTGCTATTTTGGTTTCCCTTTGCTATCCTTTAGCAAAAGATTGTTTTATAATAATCTATTATTGTTTTAATACTAGAATTTTATCTTAAAAACAAGGATACATTTTTTTTTTTAAAGTATTTTAAGGTAATTACAATTTATAGTTAGTAACTTTTTTTGTATAGGTAAAAATAAAAGTTTTTTTTTCATACCCTTTACATTTTTTTTTACTAGCAATGTAAAATACATTAGATTAAGGTTATAAAAGAATTAGGTATAAAAATAAATCAGTGTTAAATAAAAATACTAGTTCTTACCTAATATACTAGTCTTTAGTTAATTTTAAGTTTGTGTAAGCTTACAAATATATAATTTATTGTGGTAAGCAGTATCTCCTTTCACCTTACATAATTTTTTAATTTAATTTTTAAACTTTCTATATAAGCAAAATATTAGCAATTATTTATCTTTTGTCAATTCTTGTTAGCTTAAAAACTTTTTGGTGTAGCATAAAATTTTTGTGTATTAATTATGTAATTCTTTGTAGTTTTTTACTAAATTAAAAGCCAAGATAAAATAAAAAGGCTTTTTATTATCAATTTGATTGCTAGTAGTTAAAAAGAAAGCCAAAACATTAAAGATATAGAATTAAGTCAATCTAATAATTTTGGTTTTTGCGTATAGAAGAAAAGGTAAACTTGGAATAACAATATAACTTCAAATTATAAGAATTTTAACTTTAAAGAGTTTGTACTTAAATAAAATATCAAATCTAAGCAATTAATCTGTTACTTTTTAGCTAAACAGTTCTTGATTACATATTTTAATTAAAAAGTGCCATTATAACAAAAAGAACAAAAGACTTAAGCTAGTAAAAAAATACAAATGAGCTGATAAAACAAAAATCTAAACTTTTTATAATAAAGCAATTTGCTAAATAATTAATATTTGCATCTTATATACTTAGTGTTTTAATTTATCATTTTCTATATGTTATTTTTTGCTTAAATTCTATCAATTGCTTAGAAAGCATTAAGATGTAGTAAATTTCATTGGTGGTTTAGAAGACAAAAAAAGTACAGACTATGAAATTTTTGATTAAGGGACAAAAACAATAATTAGACTTAAAAGTTTATATAAATAATATTATTTAATTTTATAGTGATAGGAAAGTAAGGTGATAAACTAATCTATTTGTTATTTTATATAAATTTATATGCTAAGTAAAAAAATTACATAAATATTTTATGTTTATCATTTTACTAAAAAATATTATCTACTATAGCAATTTTGTTAACTTATTTTTTTTACAATAATCAATTAATTATTATTTAATTTTAAAGTTAATTAAGTTTAAAATTTGCTTTTAAGATACATTGTACTAAATTAACTAGCCATATATAGCAAATTGATATTATAAAAAGCACACAAAAAAAGCTAATTTTATTCTATAAGAAGTGTTTTTAGAGCATTATACTGCTGTATGCTAAGCAAGCATGGTTTTTTTAAAGATTTTTCATAACATTTATTTTATAAAACTTATAAATCTGCTTAAAAGATGTAATAGTATTGTAATATTTTATTTTTAAAACTTAGTATTAGTGTATAACTAAAAAAAATATAAAAATTTTTTTTTTACCTTTTCTAGCTTTGGAGCAATTATTGTTAGTAAAATTATCTTAAAACTCATATCAATTTAAGAGAAAATTTTATAAACTAAAAAATGAGTAGACAAACATTTTTATAAACAATAATTAAATAAACTTTCTAAGAAAATTACCTATGGTTAACAATAAATTATTAAGCTTTAAGAATTTTTATATATTTTTTATCATATTAGATTAAAATTAGAATGGGTTTTGTTAAAATGTGGACCTATTAAAACTTATTTTTCACATAATTGATGACAGGTCAGTATAAAAGTATAAAGTAAATTCAAAATATTTTTTATTGAACTAAGTATTTTTCTATCTGATAATAAAATATATTAAGTATCCTAAAAAACTCATTTAATAAGCTAATTTTTTTTTGCTTTAAGTTATATAAGATTTGATATTAGTATATAAAAAAAGATTTAAGAGGACAAATGTAAAAATTAACTGTTATTTTGACATCTAGTAAGCAAAGTGAAATTATTTGTATAGTTTGTAATGCAAAAACAGAATATAAAAACCCCATTACAAAAAAAACACTAAAAAAACTTTTTCTAAACAATTGTTTTAAAGCTTTTTTAAAGATGCATAAATAATAATAGCATAGAACTAAGAGACTATAGTTTTCTCGTTTTTTAATTGCCTTATATATGGTTAAAATATTAAAAAGATTATTACCACTTTTACAATAAAATTGCAGGTTACTTGATTAAACTTAAACTAAAATTAAGAAAAGAATTTACTTTAAAAATTAGCCCAATTTTTATAATTAAAATTTAAACAAATTAAAAATTAGAAAATTTAAATTATATGTATATATAAATTTAAGCATTGTCAGCATATTTTACTTTTAAATTATAGCTTTTTAGTAAAAAATTAATATCTGCTACAACTTTGATATATAGTTATGTAATTAAAATTTTAGATCTACTCTTTATAATTTATTATAGACAAATAAATTTTTTGTTTTAAGTGATACAACAATTACAATCTATAAATAAAAAAGATTTTATGTTATTATTAAATAGTCCTAAAATAACTGTTTATATTATATCATAGTTTTAGAAACATCTGCTCATAGGTAAATTTAAAATGTAGCTGAAATTACAGATAAAAATTTTAAGTTTGAAATCCTGGAACTAGTTTAAATTTTTTTAACAAAGAGCTTGACTTACTAAATTAGTTTTTTTGCTAGGTCTTTTAAGAAACTAAACATTTAGACTCATGGTAACTATAAATATTACTTGTTATTTAAAAGTTGTTGCAAAATTTAATAATAAATTTTAAGACTTTATTAATATACATTTTGTGGCATGCTTGTATAAATATATATATTCTAACAATTGTAAAATAGATTTATTTCATATAAAAAACATTGTTGCTATTTGATAAAAATGTTATAAATATATAGTAATTAATATAACTTGTATCTTAATCTAAATTTAGTTAATATTTTACAAAACAATATAGGCTACTAGCTTTGTTTTTTTTTGCATAATCGCTTTTTTTTTTTTAAATAGATCGTTATGATTTACTAGTTAGAAAATTATTATTACTAATAATTAACAAACAATCAGTAAATTATTTTTTTTTCTATATCTCTTTTTAGAGTCTTAGTATAAATAGTATGTTAAAGATAATTTTTAGGTAATAAAATTAAGTATTAAGGTAACCTAGCATTAACTAATATATTGTTTAAGCTTAAACTTTTATCATGATTGCATTAAAATTACAAGTTTGCAAAACTACCCTAATGCATAGGATATTTTAATAATTGTTCGTTTACAATTTTTTATACTTTAAGCATGCCCATTTGGCTATAAATAATAGGTAAAATAGTGAGAAAATAAAAGTTTTTATGTTTTTTGGTATCAAAAGAGCAACATAAAAAAATAGAATTAAAATACTTTATATAAAATTATACTTTCGACTAAAAAACATTTTTCCTCTTTTATTTTCTAAAGCCAAATATTCTATATCTTAATTTTTATAAGATACTAGTCATTATATAGTACTTTGATTAGTTTTTTTCTGAAAGTTTTGGTTTGTTAAAAATTACAAAAAGTACTAGATCACTTTGTTATAAATTGTCGGAAATAAAAAAGTATATATACCTTTTTACACAAATTTTATTAAATCTAAGATAAATAATTTTTAATTATATAAAGGCATTGTAAGATGATAGAAAAAACTACTATAAATATACAACTAAGATAACATGACTTACTTATGAAAATTTAACAGTTAAGAGATGATTAAATGATTTATCATTAGGAAATAACTAAAGGATACTATGAACTACTTCTACTGCTATGTGTTTATGATTTTAGTAAAGAACTACAAATCTATCGATGGATCTACTCTCCTTTGATTTAATTTTTACTCAAGATGTAATAAAGAATCTAATTTTTAAATTTTATTTTATTACTTTTTTTCTTTCTATCATTTATAATTCTTTGATGGTACATCGGTGACCTGATCTTCAAATCTCCGACGTGTTAGATAGGTGATCCAAAATATTTTTATACTCAGTAATTTTATATCTAGATGGTACTGTACTTAAACTAAAGATATCTGAATTATAAATAGTCTGTTGTATGCCAACCTTGATATATAACCATACTTCTATTATAACATGCCAGACTCTTTATTTGACATCCCAGTCTTTGCAAATGTGTTTTAAATTATTGATTTAAATACAACTATTGGTGGACTTCAATTCTTGAGACGTAGAGAGTTCAAGAGGTTAAAATTCAATCGAGTCTATAAATGGTAATAAAGTTTAAACCATGATTTTACAAAACTTTAGTTAAATTCATGATAAAATTTGGTAATCTTCATAACATACTATTAACTCCTGATATATCATAAAAAAGTTATATATCATCCGTCAACATTCACTCAAGATCCACTTTTTTTGCTTATGTAACAAAAGTCCAAATATTAGCACTTAGCTTGCCGGCGATGTAAAGGATATTACTTCTACGCATTCGATTTGGCGTGGACAAAATTGAAACTGCAACCTATGATGATTCCAAGCAAACAGAATCGAAATCGAATATAGTTGAAATTCTATAAATCAGAAGAATCAACCGCCTAAGAGAATTCGTTCTACAAGTAATGTAATTAATTTCATCTATAAAGTGGAATCAAGAAACAATGATCCATAACGTGACTGATGAGTTTTTCCTAATATATCCATGTAAATTTACGAGGCCGGAAAGTAAAGTGTTGATCTCCCTTGTAAAAATCATAGGCACGACCGTAATTGCTATTTTAGCCAAAAAGGGTATTCTCCAAGATATTCCGCATTGACGCGCATGAAAAATTTAGTACAGTACCCTTTGCCAAGTACCGAGCCAGTGCATAAAAATCATACTACTCTATACCCAAAAAGAGCATGATTTACGAATTTACTCTTATTAAAAGTCATGTTGATTAGTTACAGCGGGGCTTTTTTTTACGTAAGATCAGTACAGTAAACTTGCGAGAATTAGGGGTCGGATTTCCAGAAAAAAAGTATTTGCCATAGGACTCCGTTCTGGATGACTATTTATTTGAGGCTACAAAAATTTTAGATCTCGTTAACAGAGGATAACTTGTATCGATTGCTATTTTACAATTCAGTCAGTAATATTGATTGTAAAGAAGATTATATAAACTTGATCTTATTTATTCCCTTAAAGCAACACTTAGGTTTAAAAAAAAATTTAAATTAAAATCTCAGTTAAAAGAGGGTTGCTATAGTATAAAAAAACTAAAAGATAAAAAGAAGGCAAAAACATAGTAATTTATCTGAAAAGGCTGGGCCTGATAAGTTTTAAAAACAATAACATCTTGTTAAATATATGAGAAACCACTACAATTAATAGATTATTAGAAGAAGAATTAAAGAAAATTTTAAGCTAAAAATAAAAAAACAAAGTTTAAGTATAAAAAAATTAAATTAGATAAAAATATTTAGTAAATAAAGTATCTCAAGATTAAATTTTATTATTTAATGTTATAATAATAGTAGTTTAATAAAATAACTATCATTTTTAGCTATTGCAAAATAAAGATTAAAAAAATTATATCTTTCAGTTAAAACAGCAAAATAATTAAATCTGAGTTTTTAACATATAGAAGCTAAGATTGAAATAACTATCTTATTTCTTATTATTACTATTAATTATACAACAAAATAATTTATAATAGCCTATAATATCAAAGATAGAAAACTCAGTCTATAGGAGCTTACTATGCTCTTTTCAACTATATGGGACCTCTTAAAGTCGCTAAACTGTTTAAGTTCTCCCTGTTTTCATTATATTATTCTAACCAAGTAAACCTTTAATTAATTTAACGGTTAGTAAAGTTTGGCAATCTGATTTGGAATATGTTATAAGCTTTTCTTATAATTTTTGAAAAAAATTATATTAAATCTAGCATCAAAAAGATTAATCTGGTAAACAGGAGAAATTTAAAGTCTTATGAATGCTTTATTGTAAACTTTATTAGAAAGTTACCTAAGTAAAACAGCTAATTACAAAAGTGTATCACAGTAAGCTAGAGTGTTTAGAATAAATAGTATAACACAAAATACTTAAAAACACTGACTATTTAAATACCTCTACAAACTTTATAAAAACTAAGATTGTGCCTACAAAAAAAACATTATCCAAACTATACAAAAATTAAATTGATTAAGAAGCATTTAAATTTTTTTTTATCTAAAATATAGTCATTTAATTTTAAGATATTAACACTAGCATTTTCACTTAAGTTCCTAGTCAGGAAATAGCAATATAGTTTTATAGCAAAAGTTGATATAGGATTTGTATATATTTTAATTAATTATACTTTTATATTATATGACCTAGAGTAGTTTATAGTCAATTATTATCTATTTTAATTAGAGCAAAAAAAATAAAAAAAATTTAAAAGAGAAGATCAATTTTATAAGCTTAGAATGTTAAATTTGTATTCTATTATCTAGGATTAAAAATAAATTAGTAATGTAAATTATTTAAAGTTGCTTATGCAAAAGTAATCTTAAAACTTAAAAAATACTATTTTTTTTAAAAAAAAGAATATTCTATAAGTTTTTTTCATATTGTCATAAACTGATACTCCAAGGGCTTCTTGGACCCCACTCTATTTCCAACTATATAGATAGGTTCTATCAATACCCATTAAGGCTCGGGTAGGGTGGAGTAGGAGGGAGATCTAAAAGGATGGGGTCTTTGTTTAATGAAAGGCCTAGTGAGGGTTTCAATACCATAAGAGGAAGCAGCTGTAAGAGGACCTCCCACTAGGGGGCAAAAGGAAGGACAACAGGGCAGGTACAGGCCTCCTTTATAATTACAAAGGTTTTTTTTGACAAGGTTTGGGGCCAATATGGTATAACCAGGAGAATTGTCCCCCAGCAGACACGGGCAGAGCTATCTATCCTCATAAAAGGATTTACTTAAAACATGGGTAGAATGATTGTTAAACACTAAGCAAAAGGGTATAAATCTAAGAAAAAAAAGGTATAATTATAAAATCTCCACAAAAGAGAAAAAATAAAAGAGAGGGGTTTATATAGTTTTCTCACCCCACTTTTTTTTAACTTATAATATAATAAATCTGATATTTAATGTTCAAAAAGTACTAAGTAATAGATGACCAATTTTTTTTTTAATTAGCTATAAGATCCTCTTCTGTTTCTTGATAGGTTGGGTCTTAATGGACCTAAGGGGGGCAAGGACTGGGACCCTAGGGAGGATGGTTGAGAAAGCTCAATAGCCTCCCCCTTGGAGGATACAGCCCCTTGGGGCTGTACCCTATTCTCTATAAAATTTCCCTTTTTTATAGGGGTTTCTATATTCTTAGGAGATTCAGGTGGTTTTCAGTGGTTTTTCCCATGGCTTGCAGAGGGACAGCCTTAGAATTAACCAGATCTAAAAGTTTTGCTTGGTCTATTGTCTAAGTTGGTTCCCACTGTCTAAGTGATGTTATAATGGCATTGTTAAAATTACTTTTATGAAACATATTAGATGTAAAGTTAAAGAAAATATATTGTTAGTTTTTTTATTATCAAATTGAAATTAAATTATATAGTAAAGAAAAATACTCTTCATTATTATAATTTATGTAAAAGATTAACAAAAAAGTAATTGTATATTTACAAAAACAAAAACTAAGGTAGTATAGAAATATTTTTAATAGATAAAAACCAGATCTGCAACAGCTTTTTTTTCTAAAACCAGAATAAAAGAGTGCTCAATAAGCTTTGCAAATATTAAGCAAAATTTTAAACAAAAAGACAACTTACAATTTAAATAATTAAAAGATAAGCTGTGTGCTTGTATAAAAGTAAAAGTATGTTTTTTATTAGTAATGATTATGTTAGATTTTAATTAGTTTACTAACCATAAAACAATTAATTAGAATATAAATAAGCAAAAAAATGCTTTTGAAAGTAATTTACTACTTTAATTATAGTTGATGAAATATCAAAACTTAAAAAACTAGAAAAAATTAGCTTTTTAAATATAATCGCTGCTAGAAAAAATAATTCATAAGTTTACTATTAATAGTTAAAATTAAAGCCAATTTGTTGTATAAACTTTGTTTGTGAGGCTTTTAGAAAACTATTTTAAAGTATAATATACTTATTAAATCAAAAAAAATTTTCAATGCACATATAAATTTTTTTAGTGCTATAAGTAAAAACTATACTATTTACCCTAAACTTTTCTAATAGATAATTTATTACATATACATGCAGATCTGATAGCTATCAGCATTGTTTATTCTTAGCTTTAATTATCAATATTAAACATTTTTTGCTCTTTTTTTTACCTTTTTTTAATGTGATTTTTATATAGTAAAATAAAATACTTATAGAACTTGTTCCTACAAAATGTTAAAGGTATACATTAATTCTATCAATTTTCATTAAAATTTTTTTTTTGTTACAAGTAGCCAAATAGTTTTTTAAAAAAAAAAGGCTTTATAAATTAGAACTTAAAATTTACAAGCCTCAATTAATATTATAACTAAGCTTAAAACAAACTTAAAGATGCTAATAGGTATATATATTTAAATAACTGTCTTAGTCACTTAAAAGCTAATTGTAATAAGATTTGATTAATAAAAAAAACTGTAAAAATTAATTTAGAAAAATATAAATTCTAATAAATATAATTTAAACACTGTCTATAAATAAGATTAAATTTTTAAGTAAAGTATAGTAGTTAATTAATATGCTAAAATATAAAATAAAGAGATTACTAAACATATGCAGAAATTATAGACACAGTGATCTAGATAAGATTAAATTTTTTATAATACGTAAAACATCTTCTTATCTTATTTTATTGTTAATTTAAGAAAGAATTTTGCTTGATATGCCAGTTTTTGCTAGTTAAAAAACATCAGTTTATTATCTTAAATATGTTTGTTATAACTAAATAAAAAACTAATATACCTCTGCTAAGTCTATTTATTATAAATTAAATAGCTTTTTAGTAATAAAACAAATAACTTAGTGATTTTAAACCATATGCTGTCTAGGTATTATCACAAATTAAAGATCTGTCTAAAAAGTAACTTATTAGCCCAAATACCCTAAATTATCCTAAATAATAGTTGAACTTTAGTATTAATATTAAGTATTTTTTATTTAATGTTAGTTAAAAAAATTAAATACTCTTTTTAAAAAAAAACCTTTAGTAAAATGGTATTATAATTGACATATTAAGACAAATTAAATAAATTAAGTAATTGATTTGCAAAAAAAAATGGTTTTAATCATTATACTAGCAATTTGCTATATACTAATATGCTAGAGTACCATAATTAAAGCTTAGTTTTAAAGTGCTCATAGCTATAATATATATCCAATATTTGTTTAATATACTATATAAAAACAATTTATTATTAATAATTATTTAGATATCTTAATTAAAATAATAAATTAATAAATTTTGTGGCTAAGTATATATATATATATTTATAACCTCAACTAAAAAGTATCTTTAAATGAATATAAAATAATAGATAATAGATTTTTTGGTATAGCTAAGCTAAATACCCCTTTAGCATAGACCTATGACAATCAAAATAAAATTAGCAAGTTATAACAAAAACAAGCTATAACTTTATTAATAGAAAAATATATAGTATAGTTTTATTTTAAATTTTATGCTCTAGTAAGTAAGACTTATACATCTTATAGATAAATTCTATACTATATATATATTATAATAAAATAAATAGACCATAATCAAGAAACAGAAAAAAATATTGATTTAATCATGAAGAAATACTAAAAATTTATTGCATATGCCATTTGCTCTTTTTAAAGCAGTTTTATATCCTTTTATTTTACCTTTTCTATTAAGTTTTATTATAGATAGAAGATTTTATGGGAAATGCAAGTTAAATAGCTTTTAGGTATTTTTAAAAAGTAAAAATTTTATTAAACAATTAACTTTAAAGTTTTTTAAACATCTATGTAGATATAATTTTACATGTTAATACATAAATAGAGTAACTCAAATATGTAAGATAGTAATTTTTTTTTAATTTCATCATGCTTAAAATAAAAAAGAGATAATTTATTACATATCACAAAATAAGTAGTGATTGGCAAAGATTTAAATAAGAAAGTTGTAAAATGCAACATAGAATTGTCAAAAAAACTCTGATAATACTAAAAGTTGCAGCAGTAAAGTTAATATTAAACTTGAATTTCTTTATACTTAAGTTTTTTTGTTAGTAAAAACTAAATTTTAATAAATTACTGTTTTCTAAATACTAAAAGTAATTTGGCCTAGCAAGCACATATGCAATTTTAGTATACAACTTTGACATAGAGCAGCAAAAGCAAAACAGCTCTGAGAGAGACATTAGCAAACACTGCTTATATCAAAGGTAGTACAACTTACATAATATATTGTATATTTTTTTAATAAAAACCTCTTACTTAATTGTTTGTTGCCATATTTTATTTTGTTGAAAATCAATTTGTTATTTTTATTATTCACCTAAAAAAAATTACAAATTTGTATAATCTTTATTTATGATTTTTAAATTACAAACAACTAAATCCATCTTTTTTTTTAGCTTATTTTTAAACTTTTTAAATTTTTTTAGCATAATTGTGAGGAAAAACTAATTTTAGCTCAATTTATACAAAGATTTTATATATATAGAGTTTTTATCTAGGCTTTTATAAGTATAAATATTGTTATATATTTTTTAGAGATTAGTTTAATTATACTAAAAACAATGGATTATTTTAAACTTTAAAGACAAAATCATTTTTTTTAATTAAACTAGCTTTTTTATCAGCCTTTTTAAACTACTTTTTTGTTTAAACAGTAAGATTTATATATAAAAAATGAAACACTTTACTTAAATTGCAAAAAAAAAATTACATTTAGCAATTATACTACTTAAAGCATAGTAAATAGCCTTTTTTTTATATAGATATAATCATTTAGCTTAACTATAAAGAAGTTTTGCTTTTACTAAATGTGGTATTACTAATTGAATATTAGTAAAAATTAAACTTTAGTCTTTAAAAAAATTACAAAATTAAAATTTAAGTATCTATCAAATATAAATAAAGTTTTTTGATACATTAAGTTTTTTGATAAATTAAATTTTCTGAAAAAGTTGCAGTTTTTTTACTTATATGTTTTTCATATAAATTAAAGGAAGTGTAAAAATTATTTATTAAAAATTCTATCTATAT
>CALNHX010012028.1:0-27968 GCA_940337035.1 Agriotes lineatus
GGCGCTCCAACAACTCGTGGTGGCTGTAAGTAAAGGAATGAGTGTGGGGGGCGGGAGGCTAGTTCGTACCTCAGAGGACGACGCGTAGGCGGCGTTCGGGCAAACGTAGTGTCCGTAATACGCGTCCAGGGCTTACTTTTGCTGCATCCTGGTTTTCTTTCTCGTGGCGTGGAGAGAGCGTGGTGGCGGCAGCGGCGAGACGCGCTCCGAGCGGGCGCGAACGGACCTGGGGCACAGCGAGGTACCGGCCTAAGGGCGGACTGCGATGCTGGCGTCTTCTGTGGGCTCTCGTGGACGTGGGGCTGGAGGTTCCTCCAGGCGGCGACGGCGTGGACGGCAGTCGTGGCTAGCTGCAACCTGGACACCCTTTAGTGATCACGAACAGAGCTCGAGTGATCACCAGGAGTCGCAAGGTTGACTTCTGTGAGCAGGGCTCGAACAGAAGGTTTTTGTAATGGGTACTTCGTCGTGACCGTAGGGTCAAGCGAGAAGTGGTTGACCAGAGAGCAGGGCTCGATAAGGTCAGAGGAGTATGCTGATCGGAGAGCAGGGCTCGATCTGATGTACATCTAAGCCAGGGTAGCGTTTTTATAGGGGTTCTTACTCCCTCTTTTTTCTCTTCCACTGCTGCTTTTTCCAGGGTGGGATGGCTGACTCGGCTTCAGGGGGTATTTCATCGCTTTGTTTATTTATTCGGAGTTTGTGCATTTATTGTTGTTGATATATGTTTTTAATGCCATTTTTCAGACTGCTGACGTCGAGACGCTTCTCCTGATACCCCATTCGATTATATTGGGAGGATTTGGTTTCACATCGCGCTTTTTAATTAATCCGCGGGGCGTGTGTTATATTGTCTGCATATGCGTGCGGCAGGTGCCTTCGCCGTTGGATCAGGTAGCACGCTTAAGCGTGCTTTTGGGTCAGGTAGTCGTGCATTCTTTTGTACTCGGCTTAAAGTGCCGTTGATCTGCAGTCCTTTGTGTTTGCCTGTGACTGAAATTTTCCTGTGACCGATGCGATGTTTAAAAATTATTTATTTAATTATTGGGGCCCGCTTCTGTCGGGATCTAATTTTCTTAGACAATTCCCTTTATTTCCCTTTTGCTTCTCGCAGTAATTAGTTTATCGGGCTCCTAGCGTTTGTAGCTTGAGAATATTTTGTAAACTTGTGGTTTTTAATTTTCTGGATGCGTAAGCCGGCCAGTGGGTGGCTTATTCTTAATTCGATTTGTGTTACCTATTTATTTAACGCTAGTCTAACGATTCTACGTGTTAATAGCATTAACGGCTAGCTACTGCGGGGACGTTTGATTGTTTTTGTTTTAATTCGTTGCATTATTTACCGGTGGTTCCTAGGGCTTGCGTTTGGGGATTTTCCGCTGTCGGTCCCAGCGAGTGCAGGCCGAGCAATTTTTATTAGGGGTTTATGGCTTGTTTTTGACCATTTCGAGACTGGGCCATGCTTATCCGGAAATCGCGGGGGTGTTCGCGATTTCGTAACTAATTTTAAAATTAAGCGGCGTAGGGACGTGATATCCTACGCCAATTTTTCCATGATGGCGGTGTCACTCCGCGTAGTTTGGCGTAGGTGATTCATATCAATCCCCCCTCTCTTTGGCGTCCTCGATCGGCGCTTGATTTTCGTTGATGATGGGGAAAGGTCGAAGTTGGTCGCTGTGTACCTTGGTGGGTCCGTGGTCCTTGTTGACCTGGTACACATGGGCGCCTATCTTCGCGGTGATGCTGTAGGGTCCTCCCCATTTTGGTTGGAATCCGGCGTGAACCTTGTCGCTGGCTTTGGACAGGGGGTGTTCCTTGACGAGGACTCTTTGTCCTACGTAAAAGGCAGGTTGACGGGGGTCGGCTTCGGGCGGTGGGTCCCATCTGATTCGGGCTCGGAGCTGGTCGTCTCGGTCCTGACGTTGATGCTCATGGGGCGGTGGGGTCCTCTGCTCGGCTTCTTCTTCCGTTCGGAGTCTCCATTCGCCGGGTCGGCGGAGTTCTTTGCCGAACATCGCGTAGGCGGGGCTACATCCTATCGCTTGATTCCTTCGGGTTCGCGTGTTGAATAACACAGCTGGCAGGTGTAGGTCCCAGTTGTGATGTTCTTGGCCCTGTAGGTTCAAACGGAGGCCTCGTTTGATGTCCTGGTTCCTACGTTCGGTTGGGTTGGCCTGGGGGTGATATACGGCTGTGGTCCATAGTTGAGCCTGCCATCGTTGACAGGCGCGCTGCCAGGGTCGGCTGGTGAACTGGCGGCCGTTATCGGTGAGTAGGGCGCTTGGGTAACCGTATCTTGGGAACACTTCGTCTTCCAAGAGTCGGATGATTACGGGGGCGGTGCTTCTGGCGAGGGTGAAGGCTTCGGTCCATCTGGTGAATAAGTCGGTTATTACCAGTATGAACCTTTTCTTTCTCTTCGTGACGGGGTATGGACCCATTAGGTCGAGGGCTACGGTGTCCCAGGGTTGGCGGGGTTGATGCGGGCTTTGCGTGGCTTTCACCTGGTTTCTACCTTTTTTGCATCTGAGACACAGGAGGCATTGTCTTACGTAGTCCCGGATGTGAATACGCATCCGTGGCCAGAAGAAGAGTTCCGTGATCGCTCGCGTGGTCTCTGCGATTCCTGGATGTCCGGCCGTGGGTTGGTCGTGATATTCCTGGAGGACGGCTGCTTGCGCGGCCTCGGGCACCACTAGGCGAGGTCCTTCCTGGGTCTGACGGTATAGTCGTCCTTGGTCCACAGTGTAGTTCGTCTTGATTTCTTGCAGGGCTGGCGTGGGGTTTCCATTCCCGATGCTCTCGTGCCACTGGTCGATGATCGCTTGTACTGCGGGATCGGAGGCCTGCTGTTGCTGCAGATGAGTAATGAGCTCACTGGCCTGCTCCTCGATCTGGCTGACGCTGGGGGTGCTTGCGCAGTCGGGGCATTTCTGGCAGTGGGTTAGTACTTGGTTCATTACGTTGTCCTCCCGGTAGTACTTCTTTAGCAATTTCGTGGTTTCTGGAGCGCTTCGGTGGATGCCTCTGTACCTATGAAAATACTCTATTACCTTTGGTTGGGCGACTGTGGGGATATGCTGAGCGAGGGTTGGCCGTTCGCGGGTCGTCCTTGCTGGATCTTCCCTTTCGCGCGTAACGTGCTTTCCGGGCTCGGAATAGATTGCGGCGGTGGCTACCTCTGGGGCGTCGTTGGCTTTTGGCGTCGAGGCGGAGTCGAGGGGTGGCAGTAGTTCCCGAGCGTCGTCCCATACGGGGCTGGGATGCTCGTTTGCGGGATGTCTTGAGAGGGCGTCGGGCAGTTCGTTGCTGCTGCCGGGGCAATGCTCTAGGGTGAAGGCGAAATCCTGTAGAAATAGTGCCCACCGGGTGAGCTTGGCTCGTTGTTCCTTCTGGGCGTTCAGCCAGGTCAGAGCTCGGTTGTCGGTCCTTAGTGTAAACCTCCGTCCTTCTAGGTACGGGCGGTAACGCTTGATGGCCCACACGGCGGCGAGGCATTCCTGCTCGTTGCTGTGGTACTTCTGTTCAGTGGGTGAGAAGCGTGCGCTGGCGTAGGAGATTATATCTCGGCCTCCTGTGGGGCGTTCCTGGTATAGAACCGCGGCGATACCTGTTTGGCTGGCGTCCGTTTGCAACACAAATGGTCGGGATGCGTCGGGTCTGGCTAGCTTCAATGGGGTGCTCAGCGCGCGTCGGACAGCTTCAAAGGCTTGTTGAGCGGCGTCGGTCCAAGTCCATTTCCTTTTGGTGCTTAGGAGATCCGTTAGTGGGGCTGCCAGGTTGGAGAAGTGGGGAACGTATTCCCGGAGCCAATTGCAGAGGCCCAGGAATTGTCGTAGCTTCTTTCTGCTCGTCGGAGCGATGGTGGCTAATGCTTGTGCCACGTGTTCGGGTTGTGGTTCGTTACCGTCAGGGCCTACTGTGTGGCCGAGGTATTTGAGGCGGTCTTCCCCAAAACGACATTTCTCCATTGAGCAGATCAGCCCGTGGTCCTGAAGTCGTTCCAAAACCTTCCGTAGATGGGTGAAGTGCTCTTCCAGGAGGTGGAGTACACGATGATGTCGTCGAGGTAGACCAGGCAGAATCTGTGTAGGTACCCGACTAATACTTCTCGGGCCATGAGTCTCTGGAACGTCATGGGTGCTGTTTTGAGCCCAAATGGCATGACTTTAAACTGGTACCCGGCGCCGTCAGGGGTTGTGAAAGCTGTGTATTCCCTCGACGTCGGATGTAAGCTGATCTGCCAGTACCCGGATTTGAGGTCTAGGGATGTGAAGATGCGGGCGGGTCCTAAGTCCTTCAAAGTCTCATGTATTAGTGGTAGTACGGCGGGTTCGTCCTGGGTAACCTCGTTTAGACGTCGAAAGTCTAAACAAAACCTGGGGGTGGAATCTTTCTTCGTTACTACAACTACAGGGGAGTTGTGGGGAGAGTGACTGGGCTCGATGAAGCCTTTGGCCAGCATCTCCTCAATCTGCTCGGCGATGATGCGCTTCTTATCCTCGGAGTACCTGTACGGGTGACTGCGAATGGGGGCGTCTGAATTCACCGTGATGACGTGTTGTAACGTCCGAGTGGGTGGTGCGGTGGTCCTCCATACGTCCGGGAAGTCGTTGAGCGTGTCGCCCAGGCGGTCTCTCCATTCCGGTGGGACATGTGGAGCTACTTTCGCTATGTTCACTGTTCCTGGGGATGAGAGTGGTGGTTCGGGGTGCAAGTAGTACGTGGTTGTCCGCGTGTGAGTGCCATGATGGATGCAACCGCGTGCAAAGTCGAGACTCGCTTCTTGTTGTGTCAACCAGGGTAGTCCCAGGATGAGGTCTTCTCTTAGAGCCTCAGCCACGATGCAGCGGAGAGGGTAGCTGTTCGGCCCGATGGCGAGCTGTGCTATTCCTTCTCCTACTAAGGTCATGGTGGCGTTTTCCTGAGCCATCTTGGCTTCCGTGTGTGCGTATGAGCGAATGTCTTTTGGCCGGATCCAATAAGGGTGGATAAAATTGTGTGTGGCGGCGGAGTCGATGAGTGCTTGCACCTCTTGTTGTTGCGGCCCCAATCGTACCACAATCCGAGGCAAGGGCCGGGGTGTAGGGGCGCTTAACGCCTGGCATTGGTTAAGGCCACGGGCGGGGCCTTGCGTTCGATGCGCCCGGGCCTTTCTCCGTTCCCCGATGCTTCTGCGGGAGGAGCTTCGGTCCGGGGTCTGGCTTCGTCTGAGTCGACCTGGATGGGGGCGTATTGCGCGATGGCTGGGGTTGGCGTCGCTGTGGGCAATCCTTGATGAAGTGGTACCCGGGGCAGTAGTAGCACCTGGGTAGCACGGGTAGGGGGTTCTCACGGGGTCGTATTTCCCGTGTGGGCGGCGGTGCCTGCTCTTCTATATCCTTCTCGATGGCGGCAACTTTGTCAGCAACTCGTCCATTGTCGTTGGTGGAGCCAATCTGAGATAGGGCCGGATCGCGGGCCGTAATAGTTCCATCATTATTGGGACGAGGGCCTGTGTAGAGTGTTGAATCTCTAGTCGGCGCACCATTTGCATTTTCCTCAGCAAGAAGATCTCGGCGTTGTCGCGTGCTCCTTGCTTTTGGGCGTATAGTTGGGTCGTGAGCGCAGCGCGGATTTCGGGGCTGTCGAATCTTCGTCGAAATCTTTCTTCGAACTCGGCCCATGCGAATGGCAGCGATGCGTAGGGTCTCCACCACTGGCTGGCTTTTCCTTGGAAAGCGTTGGTGGCTGTTCGAATGAGCTCGGCGGCGGAGCACTGGCTCTGTGTCCGGTATCTGGCACACTGGTCCAGAAATTCTTGGGGATCGTCCAGTTCTTCACCTCTGAACGTGGGGAGGGGGTCCACCTTCTTGGGTAGCGTTATTGAAGCCATGATGCTTTTGAATTGCTCGCTGGTGAATGTTACCAGGCTGGTGGTGGTCGACGTGGTTGTCGGTTCTGTTGGGCGCCACTGGGGATTTATATCCATTCCCAGAAATGGAGGTGGGGTTGCTGCTCCCTGTTGGGGAACGTTGATGTTGGCACTTTGTCGTGCCTCCTGCGGCTCCCTTTGTGATATTGGGCTGTGCCGGCTTGGAGGCGTCCTCTGCCCACATTGGAGTAATGAGGCGCTATCTCCTATCACCTCTGAGCTGTGCAGGCTGGCACTTGGGTGCTCTCTCTGCGGTGCTTCCTCGCTGCTTCTCTCCGGTGTATTCTCCATGTTTCTCTTGCTCTTGGTCCTCACCATCTTTGGAGTGGTGCGTCCTTCGTTGTAGGTGTCCACCTACGGTTTGCCCCACGTCTTGGGCGCCAATTAACACGCTTGGCTACACTCCTCGCTCCTGAGGGGTTACCAGGGTTACACTGGTGGCTTATTGGCCACACGTTCCCGTCTAGCTCAGTGGACGAGTGGGTCAACCAACGGCGGAAGAGGCTGGAGAGCGTGCTTGTTTATTAGTGGTAGCAAATAATGAAGGAATCCAAGCACAAGTTCTTTTATTTCGACTAACTGCGTTAACATCTAACAATAATCATACCATATAAACACTATCTGTACCTGGATCCACACACACAAACACACCGGTATAATACTCAATCTCACACTCATTCATCAAACATTCAGGCCATACTGAAGGTACTTAAATCTAACTATGCTAATAAATGTCTCTGGCTGGACGCGACAGTTTGGGGGGGGGGGTTCTGCACACAGAGCACTCGCGACGCGCGTGTCGTTCACTCCCGGCACAGCACGGACTCCCGGTTCACAAGTAAGTGGGGGGGAATCGCTGTATCCTAGGGGGGCCTCGTCCTGGTTACTGGGGGCGGCGATGACGCGAGTGACGTCGCCGTTGCGGGATACGCCGAGGTTCTCGCACCAGGGGCAATGGCGAGCGCAGGCGCAGGCGGGCGTTCCTCCGGGGATCTCGTCCTTCGGTGGAGCGGGCGACGGCGTCTCGGGGGCGGCGGGGGTTGAGCTGCACCTTGCGCAGCGAACGGCGGGGGTCGTCCTCCAACCTGAGATCTTCCCACAAGCTCTCGAACTCAGCCTTCTCCGTCGGCTGAGGCAGAAGGCGACTCCTAATAGCTGGGGGCGTCAGGTGATCCTAACTTGTGCTACGCGAAGCGGCGGGCGTGCTTCAGGGGTGGCGGCCTCGTATGCGGTGCGTCCCGTGGGGGTATCTCCGGGCTGCGGGGTCCTTGGACTGCTGAGGAGCGGCGTCTCAGCGGGGGCGGCGACGTGGGCACTCTGCGCTTGAAGGCACAGCTGAGTGCCGTGGACGGGTGGGTCCGGCGAAGCGCTGGGTGAAGCGGGGCCGAATAGGCGCTCCAACAACTCGTGGTGGCTGTAAGTAAAGGAATGAGTGTGGGGGGCGGGAGGCTAGTTCGTACCTCAGAGGACGACGCGTAGGCGGCGTTCGGGCAAACGTAGTGTCCGTAATACGCGTCCAGGGCTTACTTTTGCTGCATCCTGGTTTTCTTTCTCGTGGCGTGGAGAGAGCGTGGTGGCGGCAGCGGCGAGACGCGCTCCGAGCGGGCGCGAACGGACCTGGGGCACAGCGAGGTACCGGCCTAAGGGCGGACTGCGATGCTGGCGTCTTCTGTGGGCTCTCGTGGACGTGGGGCTGGAGGTTCCTCCAGGCGGCGACGGCGTGGACGGCAGTCGTGGCTAGCTGCAACCTGGACACCCTTTAGTGATCACGAACAGAGCTCGAGTGATCACCAGGAGTCGCAAGGTTGACTTCTGTGAGCAGGGCTCGAACAGAAGGTTTTTGTAATGGGTACTTCGTCGTGACCGTAGGGTCAAGCGAGAAGTGGTTGACCAGAGAGCAGGGCTCGATAAGGTCAGAGGAGTATGCTGATCGGAGAGCAGGGCTCGATCTGATGTACATCTAAGCCAGGGTAGCGTTTTTATAGGGGTTCTTACTCCCTCTTTTTTCTCTTCCACTGCTGCTTTTTCCAGGGTGGGATGGCTGACTCGGCTTCAGGGGGTATTTCATCGCTTTGTTTATTTATTCGGAGTTTGTGCATTTATTGTTGTTGATATATGTTTTTAATGCCATTTTTCAGACTGCTGACGTCGAGACGCTTCTCCTGATACCCCATTCGATTATATTGGGAGGATTTGGTTTCACATCGCGCTTTTTAATTAATCCGCGGGGCGTGTGTTATATTGTCTGCATATGCGTGCGGCAGGTGCCTTCGCCGTTGGATCAGGTAGCACGCTTAAGCGTGCTTTTGGGTCAGGTAGTCGTGCATTCTTTTGTACTCGGCTTAAAGTGCCGTTGATCTGCAGTCCTTTGTGTTTGCCTGTGACTGAAATTTTCCTGTGACCGATGCGATGTTTAAAAATTATTTATTTAATTATTGGGGCCCGCTTCTGTCGGGATCTAATTTTCTTAGACAATTCCCTTTATTTCCCTTTTGCTTCTCGCAGTAATTAGTTTATCGGGCTCCTAGCGTTTGTAGCTTGAGAATATTTTGTAAACTTGTGGTTTTTAATTTTCTGGATGCGTAAGCCGGCCAGTGGGTGGCTTATTCTTAATTCGATTTGTGTTACCTATTTATTTAACGCTAGTCTAACGATTCTACGTGTTAATAGCATTAACGGCTAGCTACTGCGGGGACGTTTGATTGTTTTTGTTTTAATTCGTTGCATTATTTACCGGTGGTTCCTAGGGCTTGCGTTTGGGGATTTTCCGCTGTCGGTCCCAGCGAGTGCAGGCCGAGCAATTTTTATTAGGGGTTTATGGCTTGTTTTTGACCATTTCGAGACTGGGCCATGCTTATCCGGAAATCGCGGGGGTGTTCGCGATTTCGTAACTAATTTTAAAATTAAGCGGCGTAGGGACGTGATATCCTACGCCAATTTTTCCATGATGGCGGTGTCACTCCGCGTAGTTTGGCGTAGGTGATTCATATCAATCCCCCCTCTCTTTGGCGTCCTCGATCGGCGCTTGATTTTCGTTGATGATGGGGAAAGGTCGAAGTTGGTCGCTGTGTACCTTGGTGGGTCCGTGGTCCTTGTTGACCTGGTACACATGGGCGCCTATCTTCGCGGTGATGCTGTAGGGTCCTCCCCATTTTGGTTGGAATCCGGCGTGAACCTTGTCGCTGGCTTTGGACAGGGGGTGTTCCTTGACGAGGACTCTTTGTCCTACGTAAAAGGCAGGTTGACGGGGGTCGGCTTCGGGCGGTGGGTCCCATCTGATTCGGGCTCGGAGCTGGTCGTCTCGGTCCTGACGTTGATGCTCATGGGGCGGTGGGGTCCTCTGCTCGGCTTCTTCTTCCGTTCGGAGTCTCCATTCGCCGGGTCGGCGGAGTTCTTTGCCGAACATCGCGTAGGCGGGGCTACATCCTATCGCTTGATTCCTTCGGGTTCGCGTGTTGAATAACACAGCTGGCAGGTGTAGGTCCCAGTTGTGATGTTCTTGGCCCTGTAGGTTCAAACGGAGGCCTCGTTTGATGTCCTGGTTCCTACGTTCGGTTGGGTTGGCCTGGGGGTGATATACGGCTGTGGTCCATAGTTGAGCCTGCCATCGTTGACAGGCGCGCTGCCAGGGTCGGCTGGTGAACTGGCGGCCGTTATCGGTGAGTAGGGCGCTTGGGTAACCGTATCTTGGGAACACTTCGTCTTCCAAGAGTCGGATGATTACGGGGGCGGTGCTTCTGGCGAGGGTGAAGGCTTCGGTCCATCTGGTGAATAAGTCGGTTATTACCAGTATGAACCTTTTCTTTCTCTTCGTGACGGGGTATGGACCCATTAGGTCGAGGGCTACGGTGTCCCAGGGTTGGCGGGGTTGATGCGGGCTTTGCGTGGCTTTCACCTGGTTTCTACCTTTTTTGCATCTGAGACACAGGAGGCATTGTCTTACGTAGTCCCGGATGTGAATACGCATCCGTGGCCAGAAGAAGAGTTCCGTGATCGCTCGCGTGGTCTCTGCGATTCCTGGATGTCCGGCCGTGGGTTGGTCGTGATATTCCTGGAGGACGGCTGCTTGCGCGGCCTCGGGCACCACTAGGCGAGGTCCTTCCTGGGTCTGACGGTATAGTCGTCCTTGGTCCACAGTGTAGTTCGTCTTGATTTCTTGCAGGGCTGGCGTGGGGTTTCCATTCCCGATGCTCTCGTGCCACTGGTCGATGATCGCTTGTACTGCGGGATCGGAGGCCTGCTGTTGCTGCAGATGAGTAATGAGCTCACTGGCCTGCTCCTCGATCTGGCTGACGCTGGGGGTGCTTGCGCAGTCGGGGCATTTCTGGCAGTGGGTTAGTACTTGGTTCATTACGTTGTCCTCCCGGTAGTACTTCTTTAGCAATTTCGTGGTTTCTGGAGCGCTTCGGTGGATGCCTCTGTACCTATGAAAATACTCTATTACCTTTGGTTGGGCGACTGTGGGGATATGCTGAGCGAGGGTTGGCCGTTCGCGGGTCGTCCTTGCTGGATCTTCCCTTTCGCGCGTAACGTGCTTTCCGGGCTCGGAATAGATTGCGGCGGTGGCTACCTCTGGGGCGTCGTTGGCTTTTGGCGTCGAGGCGGAGTCGAGGGGTGGCAGTAGTTCCCGAGCGTCGTCCCATACGGGGCTGGGATGCTCGTTTGCGGGATGTCTTGAGAGGGCGTCGGGCAGTTCGTTGCTGCTGCCGGGGCAATGCTCTAGGGTGAAGGCGAAATCCTGTAGAAATAGTGCCCACCGGGTGAGCTTGGCTCGTTGTTCCTTCTGGGCGTTCAGCCAGGTCAGAGCTCGGTTGTCGGTCCTTAGTGTAAACCTCCGTCCTTCTAGGTACGGGCGGTAACGCTTGATGGCCCACACGGCGGCGAGGCATTCCTGCTCGTTGCTGTGGTACTTCTGTTCAGTGGGTGAGAAGCGTGCGCTGGCGTAGGAGATTATATCTCGGCCTCCTGTGGGGCGTTCCTGGTATAGAACCGCGGCGATACCTGTTTGGCTGGCGTCCGTTTGCAACACAAATGGTCGGGATGCGTCGGGTCTGGCTAGCTTCAATGGGGTGCTCAGCGCGCGTCGGACAGCTTCAAAGGCTTGTTGAGCGGCGTCGGTCCAAGTCCATTTCCTTTTGGTGCTTAGGAGATCCGTTAGTGGGGCTGCCAGGTTGGAGAAGTGGGGAACGTATTCCCGGAGCCAATTGCAGAGGCCCAGGAATTGTCGTAGCTTCTTTCTGCTCGTCGGAGCGATGGTGGCTAATGCTTGTGCCACGTGTTCGGGTTGTGGTTCGTTACCGTCAGGGCCTACTGTGTGGCCGAGGTATTTGAGGCGGTCTTCCCCAAAACGACATTTCTCCATTGAGCAGATCAGCCCGTGGTCCTGAAGTCGTTCCAAAACCTTCCGTAGATGGGTGAAGTGCTCTTCCCAGGAGGTGGAGTACACGATGATGTCGTCGAGGTAGACCAGGCAGAATCTGTGTAGGTACCCGACTAATACTTCTCGGGCCATGAGTCTCTGGAACGTCATGGGTGCTGTTTTGAGCCCAAATGGCATGACTTTAAACTGGTACCCGGCGCCGTCAGGGGTTGTGAAAGCTGTGTATTCCCTCGACGTCGGATGTAAGCTGATCTGCCAGTACCCGGATTTGAGGTCTAGGGATGTGAAGATGCGGGCGGGTCCTAAGTCCTTCAAAGTCTCATGTATTAGTGGTAGTACGGCGGGTTCGTCCTGGGTAACCTCGTTTAGACGTCGAAAGTCTAAACAAAACCTGGGGGTGGAATCTTTCTTCGTTACTACAACTACAGGGGAGTTGTGGGGAGAGTGACTGGGCTCGATGAAGCCTTTGGCCAGCATCTCCTCAATCTGCTCGGCGATGATGCGCTTCTTATCCTCGGAGTACCTGTACGGGTGACTGCGAATGGGGGCGTCTGAATTCACCGTGATGACGTGTTGTAACGTCCGAGTGGGTGGTGCGGTGGTCCTCCATACGTCCGGGAAGTCGTTGAGCGTGTCGCCCAGGCGGTCTCTCCATTCCGGTGGGACATGTGGAGCTACTTTCGCTATGTTCACTGTTCCTGGGGATGAGAGTGGTGGTTCGGGGTGCAAGTAGTACGTGGTTGTCCGCGTGTGAGTGCCATGATGGATGCAACCGCGTGCAAAGTCGAGACTCGCTTCTTGTTGTGTCAACCAGGGTAGTCCCAGGATGAGGTCTTCTCTTAGAGCCTCAGCCACGATGCAGCGGAGAGGGTAGCTGTTCGGCCCGATGGCGAGCTGTGCTATTCCTTCTCCTACTAAGGTCATGGTGGCGTTTTCCTGAGCCATCTTGGCTTCCGTGTGTGCGTATGAGCGAATGTCTTTTGGCCGGATCCAATAAGGGTGGATAAAATTGTGTGTGGCGGCGGAGTCTATGAGTGCTTGCACCTCTTGTTGTTGCGGCCCCAATCGTACCACAATCCGAGGCAAGGGCCGGGGTGTAGGGGCGCTTAACGCCTGGCATTGGTTAAGGCCACGGGCGGGGCCTTGCGTTCGATGCGCCCGGGCCTTTCTCCGTTCCCCGATGCTTCTGCGGGAGGAGCTTCGGTCCGGGGTCTGGCTTCGTCTGGAGTCGACCTGGATGGGGGCGTATTGCGCGATGGCTGGGGTTGGCGTCGCTGTGGGCAATCCTTGATGAAGTGGTACCCGGGGCAGTAGTAGCACCTGGGTAGCACGGGTAGGGGGTTCTCACGGGGTCGTATTTCCCGTGTGGGCGGCGGTGCCTGCTCTTCTATATCCTTCTCGATGGCGGCAACTTTGTCCAGCAACTCGTCCATTGTCGTTGGTGGAGCCAATCTGAGATAGGGCCGGATCGCGGGCCGTAATAGTTCCATCATTATTGGGACGAGGGCCTGTGTAGAGTGTTGAATCTCTAGTCGGCGCACCATTTGCATTTTCCTCAGCAAGAAGATCTCGGCGGTGTCGCGTGCTCCTTGCTTTTGGGCGTATAGTTGGGTCGTGAGCGCAGCGCGGATTTCGGGGCTGTCGAATCTTCGTCGAAATCTTTCTTCGAACTCGGCCCATGCGAATGGCAGCGATGCGTAGGGTCTCCACCACTGGCTGGCTTTTCCTTGGAAAGCGTTGGTGGCTGTTCGAATGAGCTCGGCGGCGGAGCACTGGCTCTGTGTCCGGTATCTGGCACACTGGTCCAGAAATTCTTGGGGATCGTCCAGTTCTTCACCTCTGAACGTGGGGAGGGGGTCCACCTTCTTGGGTAGCGTTATTGAAGCCATGATGCTTTTGAATTGCTCGCTGGTGAATGTTACCAGGCTGGTGGTGGTCGACGTGGTTGTCGGTTCTGTTGGGCGCCACTGGGGATTTATATCCATTCCCAGAAATGGAGGTGGGGTTGCTGCTCCCTGTTGGGGAACGTTGATGTTGGCACTTTGTCGTGCCTCCTGCGGCTCCCTTTGTGATATTGGGCTGTGCCGGCTTGGAGGCGTCCTCTGCCCACATTGGAGTAATGAGGCGCTATCTCCTATCACCTCTGAGCTGTGCAGGCTGGCACTTGGGTGCTCTCTCTGCGGTGCTTCCTCGCTGCTTCTCTCCGGTGTATTCTCCATGTTTCTCTTGCTCTTGGTCCTCACCATCTTTGGAGTGGTGCGTCCTTCGTTGTAGGTGTCCACCTACGGTTTGCCCCACGTCTTGGGCGCCAATTAACACGCTTGGCTACACTCCTCGCTCCTGAGGGGTTACCAGGGTTACACTGGTGGCTTATTGGCCACACGTTCCCGTCTAGCTCAGTGGACGAGTGGGTCAACCAACGGCGGAAGAGGCTGGAGAGCGTGCTTGTTTATTAGTGGTAGCAAATAATGAAGGAATCCAAGCACAAGTTCTTTTATTTCGACTAACTGCGTTAACATCTAATAATAATCATACCATATAAACACTATCTGTACCTGGATCCACACACACAAACACACCGGTATAATACTCAATCTCACACTCATTCATCAAACATTCAGGCCATACTGAAGGTACTTAAATCTAACTATGCTAATAAATGTCTCTGGCTGGACGCGACAGTTTGGGGGGGGGGGGGGGTTCTGCACACAGAGCACTCGCGACGCGCGTGTCGTTCACTCCCGGCACAGCACGGACTCCCGGTTCACAAGTAAGTGGGGGGGAATCGCTGTATCCTAGGGGGGCCTCGTCCTGGTTACTGGGGGCGGCGATGACGCGAGTGACGTCGCCGTTGCGGGATACGCCGAGGTTCTCGCACCAGGGGCAATGGCGAGCGCAGGCGCAGGCGGGCGTTCCTCCGGGGATCTCGTCCTTCGGTGGAGCGGGCGACGGCGTCTCGGGGGCGGCGGGGGTTGAGCTGCACCTTGCGCAGCGGGGGTCGTCCTCCAACCTGAGATCTTCCCACAAGCTCTCGAACTCAGCCTTCTCCGTCGGGCTGAGGCAGAAGGCGACTCCTAATAGCTGGGGGCGGCAGGTGATCCTAACTTGTGCTACGCGAAGCGGCGGGCGTGCTTCAGGGGTGGCGGCCTCGTATGCGGTGCGTCCCGTGGGGGTATCTCCGGGCTGCGGGGTCCTTGGACTGCTGAGGAGCGGCGTCTCAGCGGGGGCGGCGACGTGGGCACTCTGCGCTTGAAGGCACAGCTGAGTGCCGTGGACGGGTGGGTCCGGCGAAGCGCTGGGTGAAGCGGGGCCGAATAGGCGCTCCAACAACTCGTGGTGGCTGTGAGTAAAGGAATGAGTGTGGGGGGCGGGAGGCTAGTTCGTACCTCAGAGGACGACGCGTAGGCGGCGTTCGGGCAAACGTAGTGTCCGTAATACGCGTCCAGGGCTTACTTTTGCTGCATCCTGGTTTTCTTTCTCGTGGCGTGGAGAGAGCGTGGTGGCGGCAGCGGCGAGACGCGCTCCGAGCGGGCGCGAACGGACCTGGGGCACAGCGAGGTACCGGCCTAAGGGCGGACTGCGATGCTGGCGTCTTCTGTGGGCTCTCGTGGACGTGGGGCTGGAGGTTCCTCCAGGCGGCGACGGCGTGGACGGCAGTCGTGGCTAGCTGCAACCTGGACACCCTTTACTGATCACGAACAGAGCTCGAGTGATCACCAGGAGTCGCAAGGTTGACTTCTGTGAGCAGGGCTCGAACAGAAGGTTTTTGTAATGGGTACTTCGTCGTGACCGTAGGGTCAAGCGAGAAGTGGTTGACCAGAGAGCAGGGCTCGATAAGGTCAGAGGAGTATGCTGATCGGAGAGCAGGGCTCGATCTGATGTACATCTAAGCCAGGGTAGCGTTTTTATAGGGGTTCTTACTCCCTCTTTTTTCTCTTCCACTGCTGCTTTTTCCAGGGTGGGATGGCTGACTCGGCTTCAGGGGGTATTTCATCGCTTTGTTTATTTATTCGGAGTTTGTGCATTTATTGTTGTTGATATATGTTTTTAATGCCATTTTTCAGACTGCTGACGTCGAGACGCTTCTCCTGATACCCCATTCGATTATATTGGGAGGATTTGGTTTCACATCGCGCTTTTTAATTAATCCGCGGGGCGTGTGTTATATTGTCTGCATATGCGTGCGGCAGGTGCCTTCGCCGTTGGATCAGATAGCACGCTTAAGCGTGCTTTTGGGTCAGGTAGTCGTGCATTCTTTTGTACTCGGCTTAAAGTGCCGTTGATATGCCGTCCTTTGTGTTTGCCTGTGACTGAAATTTTCCTGTGACCGATGCGATGTTTAAAAATTATTTATTTAATTATTGGGGCCCGCTTCTGTCGGGATCTAATTTTCTTAGACAATTCCCTTTATTTCCCTTTTGCTTCTCGCAGTAATTAGTTTATCGGGCTCCTAGCGTTTGTAGCTTGAGAATATTTTGTAAACTTGTGGTTTTTAATTTTCTGGATGCGTAAGCCGGCCAGTGGGTGGCTTATTCTTAATTCGATTTGTGTTACCTATTTATTTAACGCTAGTCTAACGATTCTACGTGTTAATAGCATTAACGGCTAGCTACTGCGGGGACGTTTGATTGTTTTTGTTTTAATTCGTTGCATTATTTACCGGTGGTTCCTTGGGCTTGCGTTTGGGGATTTTCCGCTGTCGGTCCCAGCGAGTGCAGGCCGAGCAATTTTTATTAGGGGTTTATGGCTTGTTTTTGACCATTTCGAGACTGGGCCATGCTTATCCGGAAATCGCGGGGGTGTTCGCGATTTTGTAACTAATTTTAAAATTAAGCGGCGTAGGGACGTGATATCCTACGCCAATTTTTCCATGATGGCGGTGTCACTCCGCCCTCACGGAGTTGGCGTAGGTGATTCATATCAAGGTTATAGATACGTTTCTGTAAACCTGAGTACATTCCTGACATATTAGCAGCATTATCGTAAGACTGTCCCCTGCAGTCATTAATATCAATATTATATTTATTCAGTAATTCCAAAATTGCATTTAACATATCTGCGCTTTTATGCCCTACGTTACTCATAAATGTTATAAATCGTTCGACAGGTTCACCATCATTGACATATCTAAGAATTATACTTAACTGGTCGACTGTTGACACATCACGTGTGGAATCGACGATTATACAATAATATTTAGATTCTTTTACTTCTTTTAAAATTTTCCGCATTACAGTTTCGCTATGTATCTGAATAAGTTCGTTATACGTTGTTTTTGACAAGTAGGAAGTTTTTCCGGAACCAGGATTGCCAAGTTTTTCAATATGATTCCTTAAAAACGGGTCAAATTCAGACACTAGTTCTATTCCACCTAGAAAATTTCTATTACGCACGGAACCTATAACTTCTTCACTTCCTCGCAATGGGAGACCACGAATTACTAAATATTTTACCACAGCCACCACACGTTTTAGTACATCCATCCAATACTGTTTTTCTTTTAAATAGTGACTAACAAGATTTGAGTCAACCCGACCAGACTCTGAACTTCTTTTCACGAATACAGCAATATTATTTTTTTTTTATGAAATTTTGATTGTTCATGTTGACTTAAAAAGCGATCCTCGTGTTTCCAGTCATTCCATCCACTATTAGCGCATTGTTGTGATACTCTCTTTCATTTCCCATTCCAAAATTTTACAGGGTAAACAATACATTGTCCACTGCTTTTAGAATAAACTAGTCATTCGCGCCTTTTACGCTTACCATTAGTTAATTTCTATAAAACATTCCTTTTGAAGCGTAACGACTTTGATTTTTATATATCATTTTGGATGTAGAAAATCTAACGTATTTAAGTCGTATGAACTAAATTTTTTGCAAATATGTAAAATTAAATCGGCGTCTATCGTGTAGCAAGTTGCAGGATCAGAATAGTCTATTACTTGTGAAGAAGTGGATGATTCGCATAATTCACTAATTTTGTCACTGTCATTAGGATTTTCTGGATTTTAATTTATTACTGCCGCATTAGAAACCGAATCCAAACTCTGTTTGCCTAATTTGCATAAACGATTAAGTATTTATTAATAAATGCATTATTAATTATTACCTATTATTCGTTGCTCCTCTTCACAGGAATTGTTAATTAAAGATGTAGATGCTGTAACTGGAACGCTGGAACTGACATTGGCACCAGAAGCAGCAAAAAATGAGTCTAATTTAGGAACTTTTGACAAAACCTGCGTAGCTCTATCATCTTTTATTTTATTTAATTTTCTTCTCTGTGCCCCACTAAGTTTTTTGGTGCTCATATTCGTTTATTTTTATTAGGTATTAATCTCACAATTTATAAAAATGCAGTAGGTTAATTACTATCACTTCGTGGCTTTGTGCGTTAACACCGTCGCGCCGCGCCGTCGCTATTGCAATAAGTCGCATGGATGAAGTTTGCAGTTTTGCAGCGATGATAAAGATAAAGAACCCATAAAACGCCCACCTGTCCAGACGACGAGACACGTCAGCGTCCAGACACTATTCTCCTAACGCGGCGTTGAGCCATGGGTTTTCATAGTACCGGGTGGCTATAAATATCTGATATCACATTACCTTTGGAATCAACACCGCTTTATTAAAGTGATGAATCCAACTAAACTAAATGTCATTAATGTCATCACAACTAAAATTCCTATCTGTCAAAAATTATTACAGATTGCAATAAGTAATGGAGTTAGAACAGGAGATTTTTATAATCGAGTCGTAGGCTAAACTGCAGAATCTGGGGCACATTCCCCTCCTCTTATTTGCATTTTATTACATTTCATACCAATACTTATTATAATTAAAATATGTATAATGCTAACCAACATTTATAAGTAGCTAATTCCATGGCTACCGGGATCTCAGATGTTTATGGCCACCCGGTATAAGGCTATTTAAAATTGTATCGATAACCGTCGTGGTCGTTAAAATACAGCTCTGTGATGCATTTTTATATTGATATTTTTTGCTACGTTCTTTTTGTTACCAATTTTATATTGTTTAGATTTAGTTAAGTTTTTTAACTATTCGCAAATATCGCAGGCGCCCTGGGTCTATAGCCCCAATAGCCCTCTATATAAATCCAGCACTGACGCCCAAGTCTGCATTAATTTGTTATTTGCCACGAGGTGGAGGCCACTGCATAATTTAATGCAAATGCATTCGATTTTTAAATCGCGTAATTGCACTCTCACGTGCGGCACTTCGTTCTTTATTAACATTGCTACTCCACCTGAGGCAGCGTTCGCCTTTTGTCTGTCATGTCTGATCGTCGTGGGGGCTACCCTAACTTTAATTTTGTCCCTATCTGTCATATTTATTTCGTCGAGCAATAGTACGTCGATGTCGTTTTGTCGTATAACATTTTTTACTTGGCCTAATTTATTCCTAAGTCCGTTAGCGTTCCAAGAACAGATTTTTAACCTATAATCCATAAACTAAAAGATTAAGTACATGCAAAATTATTGAAAGTTGTAAACTTTTCTAAGGGAGAAGTGCACCCCCTTAGCAAACTGTTAACTTCTCTTAACCACGCTAAGCATACCGGCAATGTTGATAAGTGAATTTAGCGTTTTGAGTTCATCGTAGAGTTCGGTGAACTGTGTGGCTTGTTTGTTATTATTTGGCAGCGAGGTGGGCTGGGCCGCTGCATCAGGAGCGACCGGATTCGCTGGGGTGGCAGCTACCTGCCGCAGATTGGCTGTGGCGTTCTATGCCACGGATTGGTTTGCGATAGCGGTGTCTGCTTGCATTGGTTGGTCCTGAGGGTCGGGAATTCCGAATGACCTGGGGCCTGTAATTACACAAACCATACAATTGTAACAAGTCTACAAGTTACATGTAATCTGCCTGTAACTACAAGTCCTACTGAACTCGGTATCACAATGCAAATCCCTACAATTGTAGAAATTAAATAATATTGTACATATGTAACTACATATGTAACTATTATTCCTACTTTCTCCCTAAGCAGACTTGTCACGACACGTTTGGGACAGTGGTTATTCAAGTAGGCGGGAGGCGGCACCATGAAGTACATGTTCTGCGGCGTGGTACTATGTGATAAGTAAAATGTCTTCAAAACAAATTGTTTTTGAACGTAAAATGCAATTTTTAAATAAGATTAGAGAAAATAAACACATTCTTTTTGGTGCATTCTCTGACAAACTGAGAAAGCAAGATAAAGTAGAAAAGTGGAAAGAAATGGCAAAAATGGCTCAAAGTATTTGTTTACTTCCCGCGGATAAGGATTGGACCTATGTAAGGGATACAATCTGGCAGAATTTGAAGAAAACTGCAATGGTGAGTACTACTTTAACTTGCGGTTGTTGTTATTGACTTGTGGTACACATTTTTAGCTTAACACTTTAACCCCCGGAGGGTATTACATCAAACTTTACCCCTGGACCAAAGGAATTTTTTTGAAAAAATGTGTTAAAATGAACTTGGTTTTTGGTTTCTGGCTACTTTTCCATATATGGTACATACGGTCCGAAGTGATGAAAATTATTACTGTCAATGAGTATAGACCATGTGTACCACATATGGACACAGTATAAAAAGAAGTAAACAATTTATTTTTGAATCTTTTATTCTGTTAAGATAGAAAAGTAACTATTTACATGTATTTCTTTTTCAATGATACATTGTGCTTAACAAAAAAACAATTCATGCATAGAAACTTCTGAATGCAACCAGTAAGGGAGAGTGGGGGAATGGTGCGCACTTAAGCCAAAATAGCTCTTGTAGTAAGTAGATTACATCTAGCGTCAGTTTAAAAACGTTAAAGTTAGCGTTAGTCATTCTACTTTAAATATGTGGAACAATATTTAAAGAAAATGCAAGTGTAAAACCACAATGTTGCAAAATGTGCATAAGTGCATTTGCGCACGATTCCTCAACCTAGCGGGTAATTATGCGCATGCGGTTGGGGAATGGTGCGCGTTAAAACTAATGTAAAGAAATCAATTCTTAATTTCAAACAAATATTTATTGCAAACGCCAAAATACAAAATAACCATTATTGATAGTATTTAAGCTAAACAGAAGTCACACTTATAATTTTTTGGTGTATCTACACCTGTGCATTCCGCATGGTTCCATGGTTTAGCCAATTCTGTGCCATAGCCGATCTTAAGTAATTGTTTATTCGACGCAAGACTGAAAAACTTCTTTCATTAGAACAAGAAGATCTCGGTACTGTTATTATTAATCTCAGAAAACGCATGAATTGGGGAACGATTTTCATATAATGTTCATTTGCCCTGAGAAAGGACCCACCCCAAATTTCAAATTTTAGGTTTTGTTCGAAAGTTTCGAGTGGGTAATTACCCACGCACATATTTTAGAGTGGGTAGTACTACCCATGCTACCCACGTCAACCGCCGGGCCTGGTAGGCAGCGTTGTTGCTTCTCACATCCGTTATGTTTTTTATTAGAGGGTTAGTTTTGTGCTCGGTTATTTGTGTCTCGTAGAATCTCTGTGAGATCTCAAGTATGTGTTCTCGGATGTATTCGATGTTGGCGTCTTGGTGTAGCTCTGTTATTCTTGTGAATCGATCCTTATTTAGTATCAACCGCAGAATCCCGTTTTGGAATGTCTGGATAGGTTTAATGTTTCGTTTTGCCGTGCTGCACCACACCGGAGTTGCGTACGTTAAGGCGCGTATCGACTTTGCGAAGCTGGCTCACGCGGCGGCCTCGTGAGGCGTGCCCCAGCATGATCCTGCCTCGGCGAATGTAGACAACAAAGCGCGGCAAAGTCACAAAGCAGTCCCGAGCCGTTTATTTAGTTTGTGTTCGCGAGGCAATAATGTCGCTTCCTCATCATCACATACGCAGTGTCGCCGCAGCATTTATTCTAATTAATCACATTATAAGAAAGAAAAAACGCAAAAGGCTACTTGAACGACAAAAGCCACGTTGGTGGACGAAGCATTTGTATAAAAATCGCTTGCAGTCTGAATAAAACACAGTTTTGTATACTTATACTTTTATTTAAGTTGTATGTCACTTTATAAGTTTAAAATTGCTAATGGAGATAATTATATCAAAATAATATAAGAAAAGCTTGATTTTTATGTAGTATGAATAAAAATCATATTGTAATATATAATTTAATGAATAGAATATACGTTTCGCTAATAGTATTAGCTTCTTCAGTATTAAAGTTACATTATAATAATATGAAAGTTGCCATGCTGAAATATTTTTTTATTCATACTACATAAAAAATCAAACTTTTCTTATATTAATTTTGATATAATTATCTCTATTAACAATTTTAAACTTTTAAATTATTTATCAATTTACTTAATACTTTAAAATCACTTTATAAGCTTTCATGATCGCTCGATTGTTGTGGACCTGCAAAATCGGTTTGTCGATAGGCATATGTCGGCTGCATCTCTCGTTGCTGTTGTGGACTGTTAGTATTTAGTTGCGAATGTGAGGGTTGACTTAATTGTGGTCCGAAATGTTGAATGTATGGTGGTTGATTTTGAAAGTTATTCCAATATAAATGTTGGAACCCAGTCGGCGGTGGCTGATGATGAAAAGTGTATTTCTGTTGTAAGCACTTCAGCTCTGCTGCCTGTATAACATTAAATATTTTTGATTTTACTTCTATTTGAAGCGCCGGTGGAAATGATTCCGCAGTGTCAGACATAGCAATAAAAAACTGCCTTAAACTATTCTTGCCTCCTGGATTGGCAGCACTAGTAGCAGCAGCAGCTGTAGTTTGCAAGTACCTCTCCAAAACACTAGCAACAGAATGTTGTGCTGTAGAGGCGGCTTTCGTTTTTTTTTCTTTTAGGTGCCGGTGATGCTGCTCTTAATGTTGTATTGCTGGATGAAGCTGATGTCGGGGGTTCTGAATCACTAACATTTTCGATGTTATGTTATGTGTAACGCAAGTTGTACAACAATTAACATAGCGCGCGACGTATGCCTTCATTTTTGGCCAATAATATTTCTGCGCGACTTGACCGTACGTCTTGAAAATGCCCAAATGACCCGCTGTAGGCTCATTGTGAGCTTTACGTAAGATTTCACTACGTTGGCAAGTTGGTACCACCTTTCTCCAATTATCCCCGTCATTCAACTCCGGGTACTTCTAACATGTTTGAACAGCTGTCTGTCCACGATCCTCCAACTTCGATAAGCTAAAGGTTTCGCAGTGATGCGTCGGCGCATTCGTTCATACCAACGATCGGTCTTCTGGTCATTAGTGACATCAGCGGGTTCCACTTGATTCGTCTCAGGGGCCTCCACAACGTCGGCTACAAGTATAGCGCGGGATAGCGCATCCGGGACAACGTGGTCCTTTCCTTTACGGTGCTGAATAGTGAAATCGTACTGTTGTACGCGAACAGCCCAACGGGTAAGTCGACCCATAGGTTCCTTCAAATTATTTAGCTATAATAGCGAATGGTGGTCGGTTATAATCGTGAAATGAGTACCCTCAAGGTACGGTCTGAGCTTTTCTATAGCCCATAAGACTGCTAAACACTCCCGTTCGGTGACTGAGTAATTCCTTTCAGCCTTGGATAGCGTTCGGCTGATATAGCAAATGACTCGCTCCTCCCCTTCTATGGTCTGAGTAAGTACTGCGCCTACCCCCACATTGGAGGCGTCTGTACTGTGAAAGGCACTGAAAAATCAGGGCAAGTCAAAATAGGTGCGGACACCAAACAATTCTTGATGGTTGAAAACGACTCTTCGCAGTTGCTGTCCCACTCGAACAGCTTTGATTTCCTTAGCAATGACGTCATTGGTGCAATGATTGATGAGAAATTAGGTATAAATCGTCGATACCAAGAGGCCATGCCTTTTACTCGTCGGATTTCAGCGACGTTTGTAGGTTGGGGTAAATTCATGATGGCGGCTACCTTTTCAGGGTCCACCAGTAGACCTTGTGCGTTGACAATATATCCAAGATATTTTAGCTCGGGTTGGCAAAAACGGCACTTGTCTCGTCCAAGTGTTAGGCCTGCTTCTCGTAGGCGTCTCAAAACCTCTCCCAAAACTCTAAATGCTTTTTGAAGGTCGGGGCGCAAATTATTACATCATCTAGGTATACAAAGACGTAGGGTTCTAGCTCTGGACCTAAAACCTGGTCAACAAAACGCTGCCACGTGGCCAGGCGTTATGGAGCCCGAACGGCATGCGATTAAACTCATACAAACCACGTCCTGAGACTGTAAAGGCTGTTAGCTCTTTAGAATCCGAGCTCATCTTAATTTTGCCAATAGGCTGACTTGATGTCTAATGATGTGATGAAGCGCGCGTCGCGTCAACGGTCCAAAATTGATGATGCATATGGTAGGGGGTAGGCGTCCTTCTCAGTAACACTGTTTACCTTGCGAAAATCCACGCAGATCGGTAAGAACCATCTTTCTTCTTAACCAATAGAATTGGGCCTGGACGATGCTGATCGTGAGCGTAGAATGACCCCAGCTTTAAGCATTTTGTCTAACTCGGCGTCAATATGTGTTTGCATGGCTGGTGAAACTGATGATACCTGTGCTTGATGGGTGCAGAGAAATGTTGGTCAAGTACTTCCTTCAATTGGTTTCGTTGGGTCATGGTCAAATCAAATTCAGAATTGCAAAGTGCCTGTAGGGTACTGATGGTGGCTAAATCGGGTTTTGAAAACTCCCACTCGCCTCGAAACACATCAGGGACTATGCCTACCATTTTCCAGAAGTCTATTCCCAAAATCATAGTATGGGGTACGTCGGGTACAATTAAAACGTCGAGAGTAGCGACTTTATTGTTTAAGTTAATCGAAAATACACGGTGCCTAGACTTGCTACTGTTTGTCCATTTGCTACTGCGCATACTGGGCGTAATTTCTTATTGACACGAAGACCTATTGTCTCCAAAACTTCCATCCCTTACCTCCAATAATAGTGCGGTTGGCACCAGAATCCAACAAAGCTAAAATTTTAAGACCCATTACCTCAACAGTAACATAAGGACGGCGATCGTCCGACGATATTTCTAAGACGTAATCTAAAATGACTATTTCTTTCAAATTTTTCCTCACGTTCGTTAATAAGTTGTTTAATATACCTAGTCGAGTTAACAAATGTTTGCGAAGACACCGCTCGACCCTTCAGCGTTTCGCCGGGCCATTTCCCGAACCTCGGTTTCCATGACTGCAATTTGGACAATTCCTAACAGTTACATATGGCTTACCGCAACGACAGCAGAATTTCTTATCACGCGGGCGTTTGCACGCGACGGGCCCTATGACCTACTTCTTGACAATTCCAACATTTAGTTCCCGAACCCGAAGCTGGGTTTCTAACAGTTTTCGAAGAGCTTGGCGTTGCCGGCGTTTGAACGGTTGCCACAGGTGTTTGTACGGTATTCACGAAAGGTGTTTCCTCCAGACGTGCGGCCTCGACATAGGCCAAATCGTTCTCCAAAACAGTTCGGCGTCTTGATGGTGGTACATATGTCTCGATGGCATAATGGCGTTCCTCAATTTTGCGTCGATATTGAAGTAATTCCTCGATTGAACGGATTTCTACCAGCCACAACTGGGTTTGGTACATTGGTGCGACGTTACGCAAAATAATTCTTAACTGCTTTGCTTCAGTCAGGGGTTTGACCAATCTCGCGTACATATTTTGCAAAATTGCAATGTAAATGCCCATGGACTCTGAGGGTCCTTGAGTTCTTCTCTTAATTTTCTCCAGTAAGCGCTCATCATAGTCCGCTGGTTGGAATTGCTGACGTAACAGGGAAACTAATTGTTGCCAATTCGCAGGCTTAGCTCTATTAGCGCGATACCATAGTAGTGCGTTACCGGTAAATAAGACGATAGCTTGCGCGAACAATTCATCCTCAGGCAAATTTCTCGCTATTCGTAATTCATTGACACGTTCGATAAAAGCGTTAACCGAAAGTCCTCTAGGATCTCCCGAAAATTGCTTTGAACGAAATCGTCCTCATAGGTGGTGTACTAGCGCTTAAACTCGTAACTGGGGCAGTAACTGCCAATGAAACACCGCTTGGAGCTGTATTGGACACCGGAGTCGAAGGTGCCTGGTGAGTTTCAGGTGCCTCAGTGGTCGATGCTATCGATAACTGCGTAACCTCAAAGGTAGAGCGCCTAACTGCTAATTTCGCGAACAACCCCGCTCATTTATTTTCTTCCTCGTCATTAGCTGGTTTACTATTGCTGATCCTACTTAATGCGCTATAAAGTTTCGTTTCTATCGCCGCAGCACGATCCTTATCGGGTTCTAGAGCATATTCGTCTCTTTATTGTATAATGGCCGCAACCAAATTCGAAACCGCATCGTACTCCTCGTCGAATGAATACGGATAGGCTGGGCGCGCTGTCGCTCCCTCACGGCCCTCATCCCTTAACGCATCTCGTAAGCGAGCACGCAGAACCGATACAACACCGGTGTTATCCAATCTTCTAATGCTTAATTCATATTCTAAATCTGCCTTGGGTAGGCGGTCGATATGCCATTTCAGTACCATTGTCTTATTTAAGAATATCAAAATTGAAAAAAAATACTAGAAAAAACAGTACTTGTTCCCTACTTGGGGTTAAATTGAAGCCTTCCGGTACGAAAGGTTATCCTTCCAACACGTTTCAATTTTATAAGAAATAAGTTAAATTTTCAATCTTTCAAAACTTTCAAAGTTTTCAAAAGAAATGCCAACAGGACACGAATACTTGTCGGTCCTTACTAAAACAAACTAAAGCTCCCGAAAGAATGGCTCCAACATATGCCCTAGCACGGCAAAGAAAATGTTGAAATGTTAATCACGAAAAAAAAATCCCGCGAAAAATCCCGGTAAAAACAATATTTGGTATATCAAAGGGATAGCAAGGAACTCATTTGATAAAAGAAAACAAATAGACAACGCGTCCTGATATGAAAAAAACACGATTCCAAATTTCAAAGTCCTAAAAAGTCATGTTTTCATGAAAAATACTGAAAAAAACTATATGTCGTTAATGCTAAAGACTGAAATAAAGCTATACGCGAAGAAAAGAAACACAAAGGCCACACGGATAGCCGCTAAAAACAAGGCCCCACGTTGGGCGCCACTAAGAATCTGTTACATGATAATTTACTTTAATCGACATTGACTGCATTAGCTATTAAATCGGGAAAAAGAGTAAAGGGTTCGCCGGTTTTTTTACGATAACACAGATCTTAAATTGTGACGGAACAGGTGGAGGCGTTCCTGTTACCCTCGGCTTAGCTCAGTCTTGAAAGGGTAGTTCGAAAACGCAGTTAAAAACCGACGGCACTTACCCTATAACTCTACTCGAAATCGTATTACCAAAGCGCCACATGCTTTTAAAGGAATTGCTTCCGTGACCAAAGCAAGAAAGTTCACGGTCGCTATGCCATAAACGCACTGGGTTCGCTGCGAGCCGCTTCTTCACCGTCGCTCACCAAGCTCCACTAGGTCTGCCGAAACACACAGAGTGGTCTTAAAAATAACTCACCTGCGAGGCCGCTCTACTGAAGGATAAGCTTAATTTAACCCGATATTCTTAGGGCTTGATAAAAAAACCCACGTTTAGACTTTACACTTCAGTACAAGTGGCCTTGGCCAATTACGGGTTGATTCAATCTTAATGTACGGGCGTTAATCTAATCTGAAAGTGTGAGCCAAGGATTTGTTTTCACTGTCGTTGTCGCTGGCGGACATCATTACATTTCACTAAAACCACTAATACTAGGCACCAAGCTGTTCGTTAGACTCAGGCTACAAACTGAGAACAAGATCAGCTGTTTATGTTACACTGCACGATAGCTAGAGGGCGCTGTGCATTATATTTGGGACAACCCTCGTATTCTCCTCGACACTCTTCTGGCTGACAATGGTATCGCTTCAATAGCCGCAATAATTTCAGTTTTGTTTTTAAAATTCTGAAAAACAGAATCAGCAGCTGTTAAGAAGCTTCCTTTATTATTTCCCCGTCTACAAAAGGCTTTTTCTTCTTAGCGAACAAATGAGAAACCTTTAAATATGCAATAGTAGCACTTTGCAAAAGTTGAACTGGCCTGGTAAAAACACTTTGTTGTTTTGTTAGATTTATCTTCAATTCGCCGACACGTTTCTTCCGGATTTCAGTATTTGGGGAAAACTACTGTTACACGACGCAGAGTACTGAAGTGTCTTTCAATGTTACTTTTTTTAGGCACTGCTACACTGGCGTTACATAATAAATAAATACTTTTTCCGTTAAACTCAATAAAAAAGAACTGTTCTTCCCACTCTTTATTAAAATAGTAAGTCCTGAGTATTTTACTCATTTTAAAACAGAATATAACAATTCAGGTCTACAAATATGTAGGGAAGTAGCTAAAACAAACGAGAATGCAGCTACTTGACTCTGAGTATCGCAGCGTACTGACTCGCTCACAGGCGGGGGCGCGGAGTGGGGCTCAGGTACAACCCGGTCGAGTTAAGTTTGCACCTCGCGTCATTGCAATTTGCTTCCAGCGAGTTGCAAACTTAGCTCGACCGACTTTTTTGCACGCTTCTAGCGCAGCGTGTTTTGTGTTTGGCCACATGACGCTCCAGCGCCCCGTAAGGAGGGCGCATCAAAAAGCCGTCGCGGGCGCACGTGCGCCCGCGGTCACA
>CALNHX010012029.1:0-27962 GCA_940337035.1 Agriotes lineatus
AGTTTTCGACCACTTTCGGGAGTCGGCCAGTTGAAATTTTATGTGCATTGTGGAGAGGAGTCCTTCCTTGGTGGTTACGTTCAAAAAGTAGAAACTATGACAGTTTCAGATTTATATAATTGCCGTGGAGTCCCTTGGCAACGTATCCAGCCTACGAAGCCCATATTTCGAGGTAAATTTGATCAGCAAAGGAAAGTCGAGGGGCGTTGTGCAGCACCTGGAGCAGATATTGTACGAGGTGTAGAATCAGGCTCCAGTTGCGAAGGTCTATTCACAGGAATTGTATCAAGGTAGCTTTTCTTCAATTTGCCGTTTGACATCAGATTTGGGTCGAGTTGCAGGAAATGAAACAATTGCCAATTTCCGCGTAATTTTGAAGTCACAAAAACAAAACAGATGAGCTATACTAAGTGATTACTTGAATTGTTAGTGTTTTTGTTAGTGTTATACTGGGTGTTACAACCTAACCCTGCAGATTTAAGAGTAATCTCATGCTAAAGCCGAAGCAATCTATTTAAACAAATTGCTAATAGATAAAATAAGAAAGGCAATAAATCATTTATTTTGCAGTAATTAGTTATTACAAGTTCGAAGAAAGCATATTTGAATTCTAATTAAAACTATTATATTGTGATGATTTGCCCATAATTATTTATTTATATTAAAGCCTTTAGTAGAGGGCTATCATTCCAGTATATATAGATTATAATTTTTGTTAAATTTGACATCGGTTTTTACGGAGCCTGAAATGTTGAGATGTTATATTAAAAATATGAGACATTAAATACGGCATTCAGGAAAACTGCAAATAGGCCATATCTCTCAGATCCAAATTTTCCAAAAAAGTTATATTATTATTTAGTTACAGCTGATACTTGTAACTTGGGTTGCAGATTTAACTGTATCTATTCGGAGGATGAAATATTTACAACTTATGAAATGCGGGTCTCCTGTTGAAAAGGTCGAGAAACACTGCTTTAAAGACTATCAAAAAAGTGCGTGATTCAGAATTCTCGTCAAGACTAAAATGTGGACAAAAATTTGACAAAAAGAAGCTCAAAACAACACGAATAAACACAGAAGAAATTTTATGATTTGAAAAAAGACTAAAGATAATGTAGAAAAGACTAAAAAGATCATCTTCGAAGTGGTTGTATATATACCGAAAAATATAGCACTAACAAAACGAAAGACATACATCAGGTAAGAAAGGTAAAGGTTCAGAGTCATTCCAATTTCCCCCAACTAGGGGGCGGTCTACTATACGGACTTTGCCTCCCTCTGCAGCCAAGAACGGGAATTTTAGAATAGGCGAGAAAAAGGAGAGGTGGAGAATGGAAGAGAGGCCAAGAAATGTGGAGAAGTACTGCTCCGGCATTCGTCTCAGAGAAGGTAATCTGTTGACTCAGAAAAAACACCTAAAAACCTGAATCCACGGGAATCGAATCCACAACCTCACGAATGCTAAGCAGACGTGGTAACCACTAGTCCACAGAGCTGATCACTTATTTCAGAAGGTATCAGGAAAATTTAAACCGAAAATATAGCTAATAGAATATGAAACAGACAAAACTCTGTACGAGAATGAAAAATACTAGAATGATAAAGAAACTTCTGCACTCATCTACATAAATGCAATAAGTACAACAAAATGTAAAAACTCTCAAAATATTAACTTACAGCAAAGTGAATAACAATAATGAAAAGTGTTTAGACACCAAAAAGTGATTTTAATTTTGTGTAACTAACTTCAAGGGTTAAATTTTGTAAACAATAGCTGCACATTGAAAACACATTACAAGCAAACAACACTCTGGATTGATCTGGTGAATAAACTATGCTGAATTGCTGGTGTTACCGTTTGTTATGAAATGTAACGCGACAGTGGAAATGCAATTTGAACTGGAACAATGCACTCAACCTTTGAAATTTACGTCATACCTCTGCTAAACAGGTCCAAGTTTTTACTACCCTTCTTATGTGAGACTGCGTAAGGCCGTTCTGACACACCAGTCTCTACCAACCGAACCAAGTCTTTAGTACCCTCCTTATGTGAGACTGAATAAAGCCGTCAAAATTGCATCCTTTTACATTGTTGCACCTTTAAGAATGATCCTGTAATTGCCTAAATTAAAACATACAGTCCATTACAAGCTTCACCCTGAACAAAAAGTGAATAGAACATGCACGTTGCATAAAAAACCTTTCAATGAGGATAAAATCAGTAGTTAAGCGTAAAACCCTAGGAAACAGAGAGATACAAATATCATAACTTTTAATCAATAACACAACACTAAAAATTTTGCTAGAATCGAAAATTCCAACAAAACAAGCTAGAGTCGTCAGCGATAAAGGTATCAGATATTATGGTTTAGATTTCTGTCAACTGAGTGAAAAGAAACAAGAGATTGTACTGTAGTACATGTCCCTGATTTGCAATTCTTTGATGGGCTAACTTAATCTTCTCGGCAATTTTAGATCGTGAGTGGAGACCAATGAAATGATTATTGATAACTAGTTACTAAACATATAGGAGCTACTTGCCGTTCTGCGGCAATACCAAATTCAATTAAAACTACCACACATTAAAGAAATTTAAACTGGTAAACAAGTGGTGGTATTTGTTATATTCACGACATCCATCATAGTGGATTTATGGCCCGTCCACTCTGGATTTGCACTAAGTAGGAACTGCGCACGCTTTGATTGAAATTAGAAAAGAAAGCGTTTTGACACTGGTAAGTAACAGGTCCGATGGCGTTCTTACGTTAGGAATAGCCATACACGAGGCGATGTTATCGTTAATTAGAGTGTTACTTCGAAATCGGTTAGTTCCGAATATGCTATTACTACCTTCAGTGTATTACGCGTAATCGGGAATCGTATTTTATCATTTAAGCAGTTTTCAAGGAAGTCAGGGTCACTAAGTGAATTCTTGTCTGGACCCATTTCCCTTCCGAATCTGTGTGTGTGGCGTTTGTGGAAGGTACCTTTATCGACACCTAGCTGCTTTCCCGAATAAACAATCGCCGTCGGATTTCTTCAAATAGACAAATTTCCATCTTCAAGTGCTTGGCAGTTCATCAAGCAGATGATACACACTATTCTTTAAAGCGAAGAAAGGTTGCTTTAACAGGCTAAAATTGCATATGTTTTGCATGTAAAATTAGTGTCAGTTACATAGTGTTTTGTCGGATTTTGAACTTTTAACTCAGACGTGTATATGCATCAATATGGAAGTACCAAACAGATTTTGACGCAAACGTGTAGTTAAATTAAGGAGACCCATTCGGGCTGTTACTTGTTCAATAGTTTTAGTTAGACCATGTATAGTGATGTCACTTAGGGTGCTGATAATTTTGACATTTAATGAGAACGAGTGCCTATGCCACTGTATTTACTGTGTATTTATTATACGAACTCTACGAATAATTTACCAATGCGTTTCCTTTACGAATTCTGTAAAGCAATTTGCAGGAAGTATTTAAAAGAAAGCATAGTCCAGCCCTTGCATGTATATCAGATGACGTTTTAAAGTAAGTTCTTTCTCTGCAGGATATATAACTGCATCGCTTCCTAACAATAAATGTTGATCTACGTTTCGTGGTCTAAATGGATCGACAATTGTTTATTATTAAAGAAGGACCACATAGTGCTATTGTGCAATTACAGGTTTTAGTGTTTTTCTTGGCTATCATTCGAATCGAACCGCCCTCTGTCTCGTCTGCTAGCTGGTCAGAGTAATTTAACTGTTCTATTTTGTGGAGTAGCTATCTTAGTCCTTGTTCACTTGCTTTACCTGTACCTGTACCTCGTTTGACCTGTAACAATAGGTTGCTGAACTGAATAAATTTACGACTTTGGGTAATATTTAAATAACGCTAGATTCCTTAGATCAAAGATGAACCTATAACTTAAATTTTTATTATTGGAATTATTACAAAAGCTGCCATAAATAAATGATATGCAAGCAAAAAAGGCTGTGACTAAATAGGGCACCTGGGGTCGATTCAGGCAGCTTAATAAATTCTAATTAAAATGAGCCTGATCAGGAACTCCAAGAAAGCTCTTTGCTAAAGTAATTTACGTAACTCATCGTTATCGTTTAAGAAGCCTCTACGCCACGCAACGCATTTATAGATGAGGTAACGCCTATCGCTTAAAAACGCAAGATTATAGTCAATCGGCAACGGCAACGATGAAGTTGTATACCATTTGACACCTCTGCTTTCCAGATTTTCATAAGATCGTTTATACGTTAATTAAAACTGGAAACGTCAGATATCGTTGTCTAACTCATTGTTAAATACAGAAGTGTTCTGAACACGATAACAATTGCAGTTTATTGGTGCAAGATTTGATTGTTTCAGTAAAGTGTCTTGGAAAACTTCTTGATGTAGCACACATAATTCACAACTTTATTTAATACTACACACACTATACTGATCTGGATTAAAAGTAAAAGTGACTTTTCCTAATAAATATTAAAAATTATGGGAGATAATCTGCTTCCAGACTCAGTGACAAAGTAGTTATGGCTTGTAAAACACATCCTTGTTGATGTTCGTTTACGTGTTTTGTAAATAAATTTTGCTGAATAGTGCTGTAATACTATATCGGTGCCGAACAGAATGCTAAGTTGCGTTTGCAGCGAATGCTTAATCTGATGATCCTCTGGATTGCTTCAGAATTCTGATACGAGTTTTAAGCAATATTTTTAAATAAATTTACTTTAGAATTTTAAATTTAACATGGTTAAATACGTGAACTGTACTATTTGTGGAGATTTTGTGATTGGAATTATAAATGAAAGATATGAACTAAGAAACTTCTTATTTTTCTTTGTACAATTATGTATGAAACAATAGTGACCATATTACCTTGTAAATTGCAATTAATTTAATCGAAAACTAAATCGTGCTAGCTGCACTGCACACGTCTTGCTTATTGCATTTTAACTATATTTAACACAATTACAAAACACAAAAACAGTTAAATGAATATCCTGCTCTGTACTTTCTTAAGTTATTAGTCTTGCTGCTACTAAATAGTTTGTTAGCACCCCAAGTAGTTCGCTCTTTAGTTTTCCTAATTATATTCAAATATTGTAACGATACGAGAGTATATTTGAGGGTTCGCCAGCTATCTGTAGAGGAAACGGTGTGAGGTTTTTTGAATGCTGTAATTTCTGAATAACATGAGCTCCAACAAGTTTTTCAATTACAACAAAGAAGAGGGCAAGAACTTATAAACTCGGAGTAAATCGCAAAATTCAATTACACATCATTTAAAATACAGAAGATAGCAGTAACAAACTTAAACACTGAAAGATACAAGTTTACAGTTTATTAAACAAAGTTGCATATATTGCATTATAAATTGTTATCGTGCGTTTCCTACTCAAAAATGGCACCCAAAATTTAAGGTTATTATAGCAGTAATTAGTACGCTACATCTTCACAAGTAAATATGGAACCAATAAAAGATTGTCGTTTCATAATAGATACAGTTACAGTTTATTTTATCGAGTTTGTGATACGAAAATCATTAAACCCCATTTATAAGAATGCACCACTTATCCGAGAATGTAACGTTTGTGTCTAAGGTGATAGCTCCATGCCTGCAAACGGGCTCGAAGAATCGGGTTCAAAATGTAAACCAAAAAACCCCAAACAGCTTACAACAGGGGCTGCAGGCAGTGAATGCCAGCCAACATTTCACAAAGACTTCCGGAGATGCTGCCCCAAACGTAACTAGGCTCTCCTGGTGCTGGTTTGATTGCCAAATCCCGTAAGCCTCGGGTGACGTTTATAGTAAAATGTTCTAGCAAGCAACCGGAGTAGTTGGTAATCTTGTACCATCAAATTGAAGTATTTTACCTCATAGGTAATGCTAAAATCCCAGACAGAAGTCAGCTTATTGAAATTACGTTATTACAATTTGAGCAAGAGAAATTACACTCACCCTGTATAATTACATGTTAATCAGCCAATACGACAAGGATATTCTCTGTTCTTAAACCCCTTCTAAGGCGTGGTCAAAAAGTTCAAAAATGTGTCCAACTCTCTAACTTGCATACCAGCAAAGCTTCTTCACATAATAATTCACGAAATCTGAAGTTACGAGAAAATTTGGAGCACAGAATCCTGCCGCAAAAAGGACGGTACATTTTGCAGCCAAACAACGGAAAACAGAATCCTTGCTAGAAAACATCTGTTTTGACAGCCGGTAAAACAGATTGCATCCCAAACGCTGCTAATACTGCTTTTACACAACGACCGTGTTCCAATTAAGGAGCTTTTACATGGCCATGTGACATCCGTGTTTCATTCACTATTAGCCCCCAATAATAACCCATTTTTCTCAATGCTTGCTTGCGCCAGTTTAGACTGAATATAATCAAAATCGATTCAAGTGCTCTATTGTTTAAGCAAAATTCAAACGTGGCTTGAACAGTTCAACACGCTGTGCCGGAATCTACGGATCTGAGACAAAAGCCTTACAGAAGTTTTCGACTTTCTCTTATATTTAAATGTACCAATTTCACCAGCGATACCTATCGAACTTAATAATTCTTAACATTTTCAAGTTGCAGAGATATTATTTGTACTATTGTTTACAATCGTTCTTAACTGAAATACTCATCTAAGAGATACCAAACATCATAAAAATTTCTTCTCCCCTCATAGACAATTGATCATTGCTAATGTAGATAAATCTATAAGACGAAAAAATATAAAATTCATGATTATTCTTCTGAAATAGATAGAGATTTACTTTCCCATAGACACAGTTTTCGGTTGCGCTTTCTGAACAAAAGTTATGTTTCAAAATTTGATTGGCGGAAGCCTGTTTAAAGGAAATGTTTATTAGGAGGTAATAGAAGCTCTCCTGCTATAACCGCTTTACTACAAATTGCCAATAATTCCTTAACAAGAGCGTCAATCGGGGGGAACCTACGCCACGTGTCGACTGCTACACGAAGTTTAATGACAAAGTTAGATAACGTCACAAACGTGTTTCGTAGTCATAAACAATTATAGCGAGGTCGCTAAAATATTATTTTCAGGCTATTGAAAGCGGGAGTACGATACTTTCACTTTACTTTGAACGTTTGCATTTCTTTACAAATAGGGATATTATAAATAGCACGTCATATGAAAAACCAAGTACTAATGCTGCATTCATTGCTTGACTAATCGTTAATAATACGATTTGTAAAAGGTATTCCCGGCATGACGTGCTCTAAAATCGCTCAGTCCGACGCTACCCGCGGAAGAATTTTTGTCACTTTTATTTGATCAAGAAATGTAGATGAATGTTAAACTTCTCGTGATAATGAAGATCGAAGATAATCCGAAATCAAACTACAAATCTACACATAATACACTGTGAGGGCGTTCCACATATATTGATGAAATGTTTATTTATTTCTTTTTTAGGCCGTTGCAACTACAATGTAAACTTGCTTGCAAAACTAAATTAATTCCAACTGAAAATGTTGCACAAACATAACTTACCTAGATCAAATTATTTTTATAATGCCCATATTTCGTGTGGTAATAGATGATGTGCCACTCTTCAACAAAAGGCCATCACAATCTTGACTAGCTCAAACCCTCTCGGCGCGGCGGTTTGTTGATATGACTAAGGATGAGGCTATGGTTTTAAAGGTTATTAAATGAAACAAATGGTAGCAAAATACAAAAGGTCCCCAGTCGTCAACCGCGTCAAAAAAAACAGTCACACTCACAGTCTAAAGAAAAGTTACTTGCCGTGTACAGCTTCTAGCTTATACTAACCTATAATTTAAAAAACGAGCAGGTATTGGTTGGAACACATAAAATATAGTACATCAGTAGTAGGGCAATAATAATGATTATTCAGCTCACTTGTCATCTATCAAAAACTGACCAATAAAAATACAAGATTTGACGTCTTTGAGTCAATCAAAATGAACTATATTGACAATTTTCACTAGTGAAAATAATCGACAATTTTCACTAGTGGTATAGTGAATATTTTAAACAAATGTGATTTTTATTAGAAAAAGTCAATATTAGTTTTCTGTTACTATACAAATTGCGTAGTTTGTTGCTAGATTTACTGAAAACTAATTTGAAAAAGTAGTTTGGTTTATTGAATAGTCTCTCGAAGCGCAATGGATATTCGTAATACCACAGCAAAAATATTCGACATAACTTTGACTACTCATGGTATTATAAGTGAAACTTTAATAGTTGCCAACATGTGTTGAATAAAATAGTAGTATCAAAACCAATAGATCCCCGAACACATACAAGTTAAAACCAGCTTCGCCTATTTAAAGAACTTGGGGTTAAATGTTACAGTTGATGGAGTGTATATAAACGTTAAACTGAACCGCTGAATGTAAAACGACTTAAGAGTTTACATGTTGATAAAGTTCTGCAAGAGCAACGTTAGGCACAACAGAGGCGTAAATAGTCAGCAAAGTTGAATATTAACAGAAAGTTTTTAAAATTTGCCGCAAAAGTGAATTGCGCTTTTAATAGAATTAAGGTTCATAATAATAATCCAGTCACTAGAATTGCAAATGTACCAATGAAAGACTCATCCTTTCTAACGTGCAGCCTGTCAGGCGCTGGTAAAAGAAGCTAATCTCTATCTTGAGAAATATAACGCAAGCGTGATGATAGGCCAGACAGTCTGATTAATCTCATCTTCCAGATCGAAGAAGAAGAGAACACACCTCTCTTTACCAGCCACTATCTCGAAGCTGGTTCATACGTGGTTGCGTGCAAGGACGAACTCACAAAACACTGGTTAAGTGAGCAAGTACCTAAGCTGCACCCGTGGACCAATGCCAAGCTGGAGGTAAAAGAGCGGGCCAAAGTTATTAACTCCGTCCGGGTAGTGTTTAACGTCCCCAAGTGGCACGACAAACAGAAACCCGAGATTATTCTCCGTTTGATCGAAAAACAGAACAAACGGAAGGCAGACCTCCAGACCGATACCTGGAGAATACTCAACGTCACTCCACTAGAAGATGGCGATAGAACGTTCTCAGCAATGATAGATGACAGGGCAAAGCAAGCACTAACATCCATCAACTGTGTAGCGCATCTAGGCCTCAACAAGGTCACTTTCCTTATCCACTCCAAGGATAGGAAAGAAGCACCTGAAAGTAGTGCAAATGAACCTCCACCACTGCAAAGCAGCCACTGCAAATCTAAGCAGAAAGCTGCTAGCAGATGACATTGATTTAGCACTGATCCAAGAACCATGGATAGTTAAAGGAGTCCGTGGATTAGTGGGTGCTAAAGGTAAGCTTATTTATAATCATGCAAGTCCTAGAACATGTATACTTATAAGAAATAATCTAGATTGTTTACCACTAATGGAATTCTGTTCTAGAGGCATAACCACAATTAAAATAAAATGGAATAACGATGAAGGTTGTGACCAAGCCATTATAAGCTCTGTCTACCTTCCATCCGATTCCAGGAACCCACCGCCTAGCGAGGAACTAGAGACATGAAGTTATAGATATTACCATAACCACTATGAGAATTAGTCAATCAGTGAATAAATGGCAAGTTTCAGACGAACCATCACTCTCTGACCACAATTATATAACCTTTGAACTGCTTCAACGGGAAGTAAGCCAAAAAGTGTACTACAACCCAAGAAAGACAGACTGGGACCTATATAAACAAAAACTACAAGAGAAGATAGAACACCTAAAGTTCAGATCTCCCAATAAAGTAGCTTTAGACTCAAATTCTGACCGGTTAAAAGAGGCCATGATTGACTCCTTTCAGAGTAGCTGTCCTCTAATAGACCCAAGTCAGCAAAGAGTGAAAAAACACACAAATTGGTGGAATAAAGACCTAGAAAAGACCAAACAAGAAGTCAGACGTCTGTTTAACAGGTCTAAAGCCACAAATAACTGGGAGAACTATCACAAGGCTCTTACAGACTATGGCAAAAAGATCAAGGCAGCTAAGATAGCAGCCTGGAAAAAGTTTTGCCAGGAGGTGGAGACCACGCGATCCACAGCTAGACTTTACAAAATCATCTCAAAGCAAGCCATGAACCCAGTAGGCACTCTTAAAAAAGAAAGCGGAGAATACACTACAACGGAAGAGGAGACTTTATCTCTTTTGATAAAAACTCACCTACCCGGAGCAGTGGAACAACCTACTCTGGCTGAACGCAATCATACCCCTAGGAGGGAAGACTGGGAAACAGCTAAGAGAATAGTCAGCAAAGAAAGGATTAGATGGGCAACACCCCCAATCCTGGAGAGTGACTAAAGTAGTATTTATCCCTGGTAAGCCTGGTAAGAGCGCCAGCGTGGCTCTGATGGTTAGAGCATCGGACTGCGGCGCGGAAGTCTGGAGTTCAAATCCCAGATCGATGCCTGGCGGGCGGCCTACCCAGTCGCTTTAAATAATTGGGAACCTGCGTTCGAAAGAACAAGGGGAAATAATGCGGTTGTCTAATGCGTGGTGCTCACCACATTACCACGTGTCATGAATTTGACACGCGACAGCCGGGTGTGAGAGCGAGGATACGGAAGCTCTAACCTTCCGCCTTGCAGGCCAAGCTCCTTCATGGGGTGCCTCACCATTATTATTAAGCCTGGTAAGAGCAGCTATGTAGAAGCTAAATCTTACAGACCTATCAGCCTAACGTCATTTCTCCTTAAAACGTTGGAAAGATTAGTAGACAGATACTGGAGGGAGGAAGCCCTAACTTCACTCCCGATTTACAAATATCAACATGCTTACCAAACAGGGAAGTTATGTGAAACCGCTCTACACCAACTAGTGGGGAAAATTGAGAGAACCTTGGAGTACAAGGAGTACGCAGTCAGAGCATTTCTAGACATAGAAAGTGCCTTCGACAACACCTCCTACCACTCTATTGAAAGAGCAATGACAAACCATCAGATCGATAACACCACGATGGACTATGGCAATGCTCAACACTAGAGTTGTAAAAGTCAAGTTATTTGACAAAGAAAAGACAGTGCAGGCGACAAGGGGATGCCCACAGGGAGGAGTTCTTTCTCAACTCCTGTGGTGCCTCACAGTTAATGAACTGCTGATCCAACTCAATAACAAAGGCTACTACACTCAAGGATACGCTGATGACATTGTCATACTGATTCAAGGTAAATACCAAAGAACCGTAGACAATGTAATGAAATCAGGACTAAAGATAACCGAAGAGTGGTGTCTAGAGAATAATCTTAGAATTAATTCCAGCAAAGCCACTCTCATCGCTTTCACTCGTGGAAAGAACATCACAAACAGAATCAACATAAAACTGTTTGAGACAAATGTCAACTGGGAGAACGAGGTTAAGTACCTAGGTCTAATCATCGATTCCAAACTAACTTGGAACTCCCACTTAGACAAAACAATCACCAGGTGCATACAAACATTAGTTATTGGGAAAAGAGCCATAGGTAGTACGTGGAGGCTCAAACTGGAACTGACCTTATGGCTGTACAAAACCATGGTTCGACCAATAATTTCATATGGAATAATCGCCTGGTGGCCCAAAATAAAACAAGCAACTGCGATCCACAAAATCAGCAGAATACAATATCTAGCTAATCGGTGCATCACTGGAGCTTTTCAAGACACCTCAAGACAAGCACTGAATGCTATTTTAAATCTGCCACCTCTGCACATCTTCTTGGAAGGTGAAGCGAGAATGGCAGCCTACAGATTACAAAGTACTGGTCACTGAATGACCACAACTAATAATCTAGGACATGGAAAGATCATGTCACTCATCAACAACCCAATATTAGAAATAAGTTCTGATCTTATAATCAAAGCCTATGACTTTGAAAAGAACTTTACTGTACACACAAGTTGGAATTTGGACCATCTACCAACTCCAACAAATAAGAACATCATTTTTTACACTGATGAATCTAAGTTTGAAGGGGGTACAGGCTCCGGTGTGTACAGTACCAATCCTAGAACCAACGAAAAAGTCAGTCTAGGAAAGTTTTGAAACATATTTCAGGCTGAAGTGCAAGCTATTAACGTATGCGCAAACATCAGCATAGAAAATAAGTTGCTCAATCGAGACATACACATTCTCTCAGATAGTCAGGCAGCACTCAAAGCGCTAAACGCTTTCAGTACTTCATCGAGACTGATCAAGTAATGCAAATCCAAACTTCAAACCTTAAGCCAGGGAAATACAGTAAAATTATGCTGGATCCCAGGTCACCAAGGTATTGAAGAAAACGAAAAGGCGGACAAGCTCGCAAAAGAAGCAGCCCGTAATGCAATGACCGGTCCAGAACCTGGTCTAAGCATTCAGAAAAACCAAGTCCGCTCAGCCATTTATGAATGGGTCAACACCGCACACCAACTAAGGTGGAGAAACTACAATCAAGCAACACACTGCAAAAGATTGCTAAAAACTCCGAATCCACAAACGACCAAAACCCTGTTGAGACTGAACAGAACTCGAATCAAGCAAGTAGTCAGTCTACTAACAGGCACTGGAGCATTCAGAGAATTTATGCACAGGATCAATATCTATAGAGATGAACCTGTTTGCAGACTATGCCAAGAGGATGATGAAAGAGCCTATCATATCCTCTTTGAATGCCCAGCATTAGAGCGTAAAAGACACCAACTCGATTGGAGCCTTAACTCTATTGACAACCGCAAGCTAGTAGGAGACATTGCAAATCTAGTAAAAGATACGGATCTCGGCCTGCTAACTTGAAAACTCCCGACAGTACAAAAAGCCCAAAGGGCTGACGTGCGCATGCCAGCAAAACGCAGTCGTGGAATCTAAATCTAATCTAATAGGCCTTCAAAAAATTAAAGTATAAAGCATAGCATGCACTGTCAAAATAATATTTAAAGTTATTCGCTGGCTGCCTTACGCTTTAAAAAGGAAACTCTTCTTGGTACTTTTTTACCCGCAACTCGAAATTCTAAAAATTGTAAAATATGAGCATGAGCATTATTTTCTGGGGCAGTACGGCGTCGCTGCACCAAAATGCATAGAGAAACGATAACCAAGCGTGTAGGTACGCTGGGTGTGACAGATACATCGTTCCAGGGCAAATTCAACATGCGGGCTTAAAAATGCCGCAAATCGCCTACCTTAAGATTGATAACGGCCAGTAATCACGTGCAGTGAAAATTGAAATTGCACGGTCTGCATTTTGGGGAAAATAACCACTTACGAATGCCACTTAACACTCGATAACTTTGGAATGGGATTGCAGATCCCTATAGATCTCCACGAAGCGGAACTCAATGGACTTGGCTTGTCGAAAGGCATGAAAGAAATACCAGTTGCTCAAACATTTCGACCATGCGTCACATTTGAAAACTAAGTGGTAAAGTTAGCTTTACTCCGGAAAATTTCATTGAGCGGTAATAAATAATACAAAAATGAGTGCGCATGTACTGATAAGAAGAATCTAAGCCGCCAACAAGAAAACAAAAACTGTTCTGAGATTGCTTACCCCAATTGTTGCTACTCATGGAATAATCACAGCTAACAGTTGGTTTTCATCTATAAACTTAGTGAACGAATTACTACAAAAAATAAAAGTAACATTTGTTAGAACTTTAAAAGAGAATAAGAAAGAAGTTCTTGCCATCAGAAAGTCGAGACATAGATTTCTGGCTCTATGGATTTAATAGCTACATCACTCTGATAAGTTATGTTTCGAAACAAAATAGATCTGTGCTATTAGTATCGATTATTAAGTGTAAAAAACGTATATGAAAATAAATAAACTCGTGATAAGGGGAGAGTACTCAAAATAAACTAATCACTCTTCCAATAAGCAAATCTGCTATTTCTCCTTGTCCATACTTTTATGTTGATCAATATATTGATACCAAAAAATTTAAGATTATAAAACGAGTTACCTTTATAGAAACTCTCTCTATTCCACTTATAATGCCACATATAAATGGTCGACTTTCTGTCGCAATGACGTCTTACCCATCATTAAAAATATATTACTACATGCATACGTATTTGTTGCACTTGCACACTGCACTTAAAGTACGTTTTCTTTCTATAATAACTGTCAAAGTGTTAGAATGTTGGTAGATATGCGATTAAAACGCTAGGAAATTTGTATACCTCGTGTTGGTAGAACTTTTTCAAAATTATGGTTATGTGTCAATTTTGAATGTCAAAGTTTCTTAATTTGAACTCTTGACAAATTTCTTTTTTTAACCTGGAATCATCATCATCATCAATAAAATCGGATAAAAAAAGAAAACCAAAATGTACTTTACTTTGAATCGAATTACGTGTTGAGATAGTGCTGTATACAGCTCGATTGAGACATACAGTAAATGTCAAAATATGAGAAGCTCTCGAGGTCGATTTCAATACAATCAGCTATCCAAACTAACGATTCAAATCATGTAGGCCCAGAACAGAACTCAGTGGTAATATACAACGAAATAACCATAGCGACTGCAACGCTTCATCAATGAATCCAATTTGGAATCGCAAGGAATTAAATGGACAAAGAAATTTTCGCAGAACAAAGCCGACTCCAACATTTCTAACAGTAGACGGCCAACGCATAAACTAGAGCTGAGAATACTTCGAAAAGATTATCAACATAGTGTATTATGTACACCTTGCACCTTGATTCCTTATAAGAGATGTAGATTAGAATAAATCATGAAAGCTAAGGATTAAAAATGTCCTAGAAAAAGAAAGCAATTATGAAGAATTAAATATAATGGTATATTTTCTAAAATTTTACAATATCAATACCTTTAGGTGCAAGGACGCAAGACAGAAAATGGGTAGATATTGAAGTAACTATCAAAACAGCAACACAATTATTTAACAAATTAAGCAAAGCAATGAACACAAATAACACTAAAATAATGAATAATATAGACGCTTCAATTATAAAAGACAATAGGATGGTAAAAAATTGAAGCATATGTATACTTTGGACACTCGGTGAAGTTAGAAAACGAAAACCTAGTGGAAATATGGAGAAAAATTGGGGTAGCATAGGTTACTTTTGAAAGATATCAGAAATACAGATGCACCCATGAATCTAAAAAGATCTGGTAACATACTGACAGAAAAGCGCGGCCAACCGGAAAGTGACATAGAGAGGCGTTAGTATGAGAGACAGGGAAAAAATATATATAATAAATAAAACTAGCAAAACCACGCATCAGGTAGCCCAGTTGTAATGGCAGTGGGCTGCACACGTTGCCAGAGAAGATACAAAGCGCTAAATGTCAACAATGGTCGGATGGGGACCATGACGAAAAACTAGAAACGTAGGAAGACCACCCATAAAATATATAGATGATGTTATAAAGATACTGAATACATACAGCGCAGAACAGACACCCATTGAAAAAAATGGAAGGACGTTAGTTCCAGGAGTGGACGGGCAGAAGCTGAGAAGAGACACAGAAATGTCAAAATTCTAATAGTCTACCCCCTTAATAAGGGTATTTAACTTTTTACCTCAAGTTAGCTCGAGTCGGAGAATCACTTTTAGCTCAAATATGCAATATATCAATAATAACGCAAGCGAACATTCAAAATTAAATATAATGTTTTCAAATGAGTACATTAAGAACTTAAAATGGATTGTATATTACGATAAATACAGGAATAATAACGAGGCTGTTATTTGAGTTGCTGGGTAGGGCTGCAACCTCAGTTACACGGGAGTACTGCAGGCTTGCTGATCACCGTCACCTATAGCGCACGCCGGATCTCCGGATGACGATCCAAATTAGGTCTGATCGTCCACTGGGAGTTCACTCACTTCTAATTTGCTGGAAGCGGCTGTAGGTGTTTTGCAGCAGTTGTGATATCATATTGTTTACAGTAATGGTTGCTGCAAATTCTTCAGGTTAAAAGTACGTTTCTAAAGGTAACCTTTGGGTAGCGAGCGATTTAAGAACGGCCGGAAGATTAGCAAATCTGGCCGTGTTCTAGCGCACGATTTGCCGCCGTCCGTGGCTCGAATCTTCGATGCGACGGCGACTTGTTTCATGTATTCCTATCTGCGCTCGTGATCCCTAATCCATGGGAGTGGAAAAACACTCTTGCGGATGTTTTATGCGGTCGGCGCATCGGCGACAGGCTTCTGTTATCTTCTTTTGACGCGGCGGCTAGATGCAAGTGCTGTATGATGCGATAAATTAAATTCCAAATACTTATTAAGTGTCCTTAGAATTTAAATTCAAGAGCAAACGTTACAAAATGAGTAACAAAGACGAATTATTCTACAGACATTGGCAGTCTTTCTAATAGATTTGATAGTAGGATGACAATAAATAAGAATATATTATTTTTGTGATTTGAAAAGTGAATTACCGCCATTTCGAATATATAGTACTAAGTGAAGCAATGCATGTTCTGTGATATTTAAGAATTGAGTGCTTTAGACGGGATCAAGTTCTAAGTACCCCTGTGGCGCTAACGATTATTGCAATATGTAGCTAGTTTGCCATCAGGCTATTAATACTCATTTCCCGATGTAGTGCGGGAAACACATATTAGAGCTTTCTCATGCGGACTGACTTTGCGAGCTGAAAATATTTTTAAAAATTACTTTGTTACCACTGTTGCGCTCTAGCCTGGAGCTCGCTTGAATGTTGTTTTAATATAGTAGTCACAAATTCCATGTCTTCTGATTTTATTTATGAATCCGAGTGCAGTTACGTAAATTTTTGAATTACGATAAGCATTTCAGAATAATGAAACAACAAAGTCGAGCACATTTCCTTTCCATCCTTTCCATCTTCCCGGTGAGAAACACCATTCCAACCCCGACAGGTACATCAAGTGACGCCTAATAGAAATAACCCGAATTTATCCCCGTACCCCCACGCTACAATTTGTGTGGCTATTGGGAATGAGCCTTTTCTTCCAGTCAACAAAGGGTCCTTCAAACTGCGCTACTGAACCGCGTTTGTAGGTTGTTGCGGATCATAGCAATATTTGACAGACGATAAACATCATGAAGAAGGTAGCTTCAATGTAACATATTGCTGTGATTTCTTACTCAGATTGTAACGTATAAATGTTTAATCTCACATTTCTTATCAGATAAAAAGCTCAATTACTTACCTGTATTACGGTCTTAATAGCACTAACAAAGATTAACAATGCTAACCTAACTCTCTCTCTCTCGGATATCAGAAAAATTAGTTTTAAACCAACACCTAAATGTTGCATTTCAATTCAAATTAATTAAACGCACAAATTGGAGTGAAAAATAATATATTTTTAATGCCCGTTCAGGCAAAACCACAACTGGAACATATGGAGCCAATTGATTGTAAATATACAAATAAAAATTAATGTGAATTTCTAATTGACAAAAATAGATTAATATGACTAAATATCAATCAATTAAGACTTAATTAAATTGATTTTCTTGTTTATAATCAAGGTACTTATTTAACCACTCCTACAAAATATTTCTGTCACCATGGATACTTGGGGCTTACAACTGAATAAAGAAATTAATGATTTTAAACAGAAGCCGGGTAGCGTAGTTGGAAAACCTCTAGGGTTGCATTAAGCAAGTCCTCCGTTCGAATCCGAATTTTTCCGAAGCCTTGGCGATTGGAATCGGGCTCGGTGATACAATTCACAGTTGGGCACCAAATTAACTGTGCCCTATTCAGAACCACAGACCTAAGAGATGGAGTATCAAGGTCAACACATCACTAAGACGCACACTTCACGCATTGGTTGCTACGTATTGTAATGCAGCATGCTGTGTGGATGATTAATTTAATGTAAAGATAATATCCAGATATCCAACGGGTATCATGTGATAACAGTTGTCTGTAGATAACTGGTGAGGTAGTAATGGGCAACCAGTGTGGTTGTTTAAATGAAGTAAAAAAGTATCTTGAAAATAATAATCGACGTTAAACTAATCACGTTAAAGGGCTAGATTTCCTTTAATTGCGAAAAGTAATAATTGTATATTTGATATGTAATAGTAATACGATATTCTTTGAGATCAAATTTGACCAAGAGTTACAGCTATTATTAAAAGTATAATTCAAGATAGTTTCAAGCCATTTGAAGTGGTAATTTTGCTTCGAAACCAGTAAAAAAGGTGCAAGCGTTTGTGTTTGTGGTATGCTGTAGAACTGAATATCCAGATATTAAGGGGTCAGAGAGCTGCAACAAGCTTATTTTGGTCGTGACCAACCCACAGGAGGTGTTTGCAAATCAACATCCAGTTAGAAGCTGGCATAAAATACACTCGGGTACACGCGATACTTCCAGAAGGTTAGTGCTTATTTCTTATATCTAATTAAGAAATACATAACAAGTTTGGAACGACAAACTAGTAGAAACATTTGTAATTTAAATTTAGAGCGTAATTTAGAATATTAGTTTTCTAAATTTATATAGTGATTCGGATACTGGACGTATTTCGGTCATTATAATTTGAAATTAATATATTTTGGAATAGGTATTTAGAATTAATTTTAAATCAAGTTTGGAACAGTTAAACATCTGATTAAATATTTTGACAATTAATATTTGATTTTTTGTAATGTTAGGCCAAACTTTCAACTACTAACCAACTGAATAAAAAGTTCGGTGTTATGTACTAAGGAGTGTTTTTGATCAACGAAATCAATTTATTAATATTTTATAGCAATCCACTTTTTTTATAATAATAAGAGATTACTTGAACATTAACTCATTCAGCTGGGAATGAAGAGTTTCATTGCTCAATAACTGTCTAGCTGAGGTATTTAGAATTAGAATCACATGACATAATTTCAAATGTCATAATTGATTATTGAGATGTGTCAATTTTAATTGAATTCAATAAGGAGTAAGGTAAGTATATGAGAAACTATACCTGATACTACTTATTATTAAGTAAAAGAGTATATTTAATTTGTAATAACTACCAAAGGAAGAGGGTAGTATTATAATTTGACACCTCAAGTAGGGGTGAGAGAGATAATATTACAACAGCGACTGATAATAATAATTCGGGTGATAGCGCTAACCCAAACCTAATTACTCGTAATTAATATGTGTGGTTGTGTATAATGACCATTCATATCCGTATATGTACTCAATCATTCATATAACACAGTGACGTTGCTATTACTTAGTGGAAGTATTCAATGTGTGGGAGCAAAATCTGTTTGTGGTCGCCTTGCCCTACTTTATACAAAACAAAATATAATTTATTTAGCACGAACCATAAGCATTAGGAAATATCATTTAGATTACTTGTCGACTTGTAGGATTATTCGAGTTTTCATAAAGCCTTGTAGTTTACATTAAAAAGTATCTACCACAATTTACAACACGAAGAAAAAGAACTTATAGCAGATGAAAGCAAACTCCATATCTCATTTGTAGATGCTGTCAATTCCTATTCAAATACGAGGGGCCTTCGGGCAGCAGAACACGTAGGTGGCCGGACCAACGCTTTAATTATCTGATATCAGCCCTACATCTACACGAATCAAGATTAAGTAACCCAAAACCCTCCAGAAAATTAATAGGATTTTCAGCGAGACGACGCCCTAATAATACGGAATGTATTCTTGTAGGCCGAGGCCACACAGCATTTTGGGCGGAAAGAACTATGTGCTGCCCTCCAAAGATGAATTAATAAAATGGAAACGTAGTGGCAATGCGGCAAAACTTTTAAGCTGAATTCTTTCAGCCTAAGATTTAGAACTTAGCCTAATTCGAGACAGCTCCTTAATAAAAATTTATGGCTGCGGTGACGTGAAATTTCAAAGTTGCTAATGACCATAAATTAGGCAGAGTAACGTTTGCGTTACCCAAGAGCAACATTCAAATGCTGGATGCTTAATGATTAAGAAGCGCAGGATGTGCCTTCTGCTATCTGCCTCCAATGCTAAAGTATTATTCATGCTTCAAAGTATTATTCATATTGAGAAAGTTCGCAGGTTCATATGGAGAAACATCCAGATCTGTATTGCGTTTCACAATATCACTTAGGTCACTTAGGTGCACTCTTTCTGAAAACTGTAAACACAAATAAAAATGTTAAAATAATATTGTTATTTGCAATACGGAATGTACAATATTTCAATATGAGGCTGTTTGGACTCGTATGGTATTCTGTACTATTCTGAGAAGAAGCTTAGCTACTGTCAGAGTTCTAAAATCCTATCGTTAAGGTAAACTATGGGTCTTCTTCAATAGCCATAGTTTGGTAGCTTTACGTGCAAAGACACATAGCCAACTCCCTAGTAGAATGGAAATTCATATAACTTCTTCTCTCTTTTTAGGACACGCCAATGTTTATCCAATTTTTCAAGAACCGCAGTGGTAGAATTACTGGACAAACCTGAGATATATAAATAGACAAATTTCTTTTAAAATTCAACAATAGTGGCTATACTTCGTTTTGAAACTCTAACAGGGAAAGTTTTGTAGAATTTTATAATGAACATTCTACATAAAATGGTTTTGTAGGACATCTTGTTAGGGCCATTTGAAATATTAACTCCGCCACTGTTATACTCTGACGGAATAAGAAAATTGCCTTGAACTGCCTCACGCCAGTGCTAGCGCTGGAAGAGCGACTCAAAAGTCTAACCCACAAGCAAACAAGGTGAAATTCGGAGGGCTTCTTTTTGTTCGACGTGATTGTCACATTGTAGCAATTACATCTTAGCGGAATCTTGAATCAGTGCAGTACTTAGTTCAGCGAACCTACTTTAATCGCTTCAATAATGCATGTGGTACACTACCACTAATGATGAATATGCTAGGCTAGTGCATGTATGAAATATTTTAGAAATTGGTTGCTTAGATGACCTAAATTTCGAGCGTATCCCCGCTGGGGTGTATAAATCGCTACTTGCAATCGGTGGTTGACTTGTCACTAAGCCATTAAAACTGACATTCGCAGCTTGTATACCGCCCTGTTGTCATGCGTGTGGTAGAGTAAGGATGATTTATGGCGGATCTCAACATTTACAGTTGCGCCCCGCGAGAAATGTTTTTATTTTGGTGTGTTGTTTAATACAGTCGTATCATATTTTATACTGGTTGAATTCTTGTGAAGTTTTCACTGAAGTGCGTTGAGGCCGCACATATTCCGAATCTCAGAGAGCTCATAGACATCAAGTGGCGCTCATAACAATAACAGGAGTTTGCCCAGTACCTACTATTGTTTAGATTGTCAAGGGCAAGCCTTCTCTTACTTCAATTTAAGACTCACTCCTTAGTACGGTTCTATAGACTCCATTTAAGTTTGTGGCATGTCAGAAACGGCGATTCCTCTGTAACAATTTTTGATGTCTCAGCTACACGTTTATAATTAAGTATGTCCGAATATAATACCGCTATTTAATTTGCTTTCATAATATCGGAGTACCGTGGAAAAGCAACCACACCTTTGTTTATAAAGTAATGGATAATATTCTCCTTATCGAAATATATTTTGAGAGTGAAAGTATCTACAACACATTTCCATGGTTCAGAGTCTACGTGCGAAAAGGAAAGACAAATAAAAACCTTAGTCCTGTATTGATAACTGTTTTTTTGGCTACTTTGATGCACTATAAAACGGAATTTCATTTAGTTACGATTAAGTTGATTTCTAATAATAAATATTTGTATATAAAGCCAGTATGAGCAGTTTTACATTATTATATTTAAACGTGAATAGATTTAATCGGATTTAGCATAGGTAACAATACGCATACATCTGGCAGAATTACGCTGCGTTTTCCCTTTTACAGTGATTTTAACAATCTGACATGAGTGAAGTGTTTTACCCTGGAAACGCACTTGGAGTGACTCGTATTGCGAACAAAATGAATTTATGGTGTGACACCTGTAGTGGGTACTACGGCAAATGCGCAACAAAGTGCATACGAAGCCCAAAATACAGCTAGTTCACCTACAAGCTGAGAGTGTCTCTAGTGAAGCACCATAACAGTAAAGCTCACGTACACAGCTGCCTTCAGCCCTTCTAGAAATTGAGGTTAATCTACACCAAGTGTAAAGCTACGGATTGGCATTCTTTACAAAACAGGTGCGTCTTCACCGTTTGAAAACTGTAGAGAAAATAGCGAATTGCATCACATTACATCATATCGCGTCTCAATCCAAGAAACGTTTTGGGTGCGCCTTAAAGCCATTCTTTCCACTCATGACGTCAAGCAACACCTCGCAGCGTCTATCGGATTACCGAGCGAAAGGCCGCTAACTGTAAGTTCCGCGTGAAACCGTGTTTATGCACTAATTTGTGACTAAACTGTCCAGTTTATTCTTCGCGTATCAAACACAGCTACTTTGGTGTCTTTCTAACGTTGTTGATTTCTGAAGCTTTCACGGCCATTGTCACTGAGTAACCGTGTCATGATTGAGATCTAAGGACCCAATTTTTCGCCCACTTTTGTAAGGGGCTTTATCAGGAGGAAAAATCAAAAGAGCACGGTAACTCAACGTGTTAACCACGCCAGAGGCGAAACTCTTTGCAACGGAAGGGATAGAAAAGCACGGCAGCTCAACATGTAAACCACGTCAGAGGCAAAACTCGACTAACTAACGGAAGGAGAAAGGCGAGAATTTATACGCAAGCGCCATCGCGGTTCAGCAAATGCCGTCGCGGTTCAGTGGCGGTGGGTGGGGCTTAGAAATTAACACTTTCCACATAGAAGAAAGGGGAAAGCCTTCGTCCCGATTGAGATCGTTATGGTGTTTGTAAATCTCAATGGCTTCGCGAATCTTTCTGCTAAAGAAGAATAGGGATTTGCAGATGATGAGGGTTTCATCAAAAACGATCTTATAACCAGTATCGCGTCGGTGTTCGGCGATGGCTGATGATGAAACGAGACCCAATTTAAGACAGCGCTGGTGCTGAGGAATGCTAGTTTTTACTGAACGACCTGTTTCACCAATGTATACAACATTAGAAGAGCAAGGGACTCTATAAACACCTTTAGATGGCATAGTGTTTAATTTAGATGAAGGAAGAACCTGTGAGATTTTGCTCGGGGGTTTGAATACTGTGTCAATGTTTTGTTTTTGAAGAAACTTTCCTATGCGGTCGGTGACTTGGTGGATATAGGGAAGAAATGCTATTGCTGCAGGAGTATCGAGTTTTGGAGGTTTGGGTGGCCGTGGATAAAGATGGCGATTGATGGAAGACTGTATATCCCTAGCACGGTAACCGTTATTTCTAAGAGTTTTCCGAATGTGGTTTAATTCAGCGTGAAAATTATCTGGTTGGGATATGGAAACAGCCCGGTGTACAAGCAAATTGATAACAGACAGTTTTTGTGTAGGATGATGGTGGGAATCGGCATGTCAATAGCGATCAGTGTGAGTGGGTTTGCGATATACAGAATGACCAAGTTTGCCACTGGGTTGGCGAGAGACCTGTACATCTAAGAAAGGAAGGAAACCGTTACTTTCTATCTCCATGGTAAAGTTAATGTCTGGATGTTGACTATTGAAATGATTTAAGAAGACGGGTAAAGTGTCTTTACTATGTGGCCAAATAATAAAGGTATTGTCAACGTATCGGAATCAAACCTTAGGTTTCAATTCTGAAGATTCCAGAGCTACGGTTTCGAGAGCTTCCATGAACATATTGGCAACGACAGGTGAAGAAGGAGAATCCATGGTCGCACCAGAGATTTGTTTAAAGAACTGCCATTGAAATAGGAAATAAGTAGAAGAGAGGCATTTTTCTATCAAGGCAGGTAGACTTGAAGACGTCTCCCCATGCTCTGATAACAACTGTTGGATTATGACTATGGAATCGGGAATAGGAACTTTGGTAAAAAGAGAAGTGACATCGAAACTCACAAGTAAATCCTCAGGTTCAACGCTTATATTGGATATATCTAACGTTGTTCATTACAATCATTACTTCATCCGTCTTACATCAATAATCATGAACATGTTACTAATGTACTAAATATCGTTGTTTTTGGCATTCAGTTTGGTTGATGTATTTGAGAAAGTTTAAGATTATTTTCTGTTTACTTTTAAACCTGTATCTCCAATGAGAAATTTGATTAGGGAATAAATTAATCTTTGGCCAATACTGAGTTCCAGCTAAAATGTTCTTTAAATACAAAGAGATCTTCCCACTGTGAACAGACTACATCAAAGACTAGATTTTCCTCGATCGTGTTGTTGCTACTAGAGCAATAACCACCGTTCTTACAACGTTATACATAAACAGTAACATGACGGGAAAAGGGATAGACTCAATTAAGATGAACCAAGCTAGAAGTAGGAAACAATGATTAAATAGAACCAATTTCCTCATCACAGGTGTGTGCAATGTTAGAGAACATGTACAGGGTGCATAGAAAATCTCGACAACTATAAGAGATCTGGAAAGCTGAATTCCCATTCTCGATCTCCTTTTTCAAGAGAAGCTTAATGGTAAAACAGGATATCGTGTTTTGTTTTCGAGTTATAAATGAATGATCGATTTTCGATGGTTATGGCATTATAGGAAAAAGGATTCTTTCCTCATTACAGTGATATATACCATATAGTTAAGATACAGGAGCCGTCGTAAATATGGGTGCATGTAGATTTTTTTTAATATCTAATTATCGGCATATGTTTTTTTGCAAGGGTTCTTGCATCTTTATTAACTAAAACGGCACTGGCCAAAATTAAAATATATCCCTTCATATACGGTGGAAGATCGAAAATATGAAAATGGTTCGAGAATAAACTACCTTTATTTTTGGAAAAGTTGATTAGAATTGAGAGAAGGTTACAACTATGAAGTTACAGCGAACTATTCTGAAAAACAATTTTTACTGGTTTTTCCTATTTTTTTATCACCCGGTGTACAACGGAAACTTGGATACTTCAAACTTATTATAGGAAACGATAAGTATGACTTGTCAAACTTGAGTATCGCCCACTTAGCATCCAGAAATTACGGTAATCCAAATTAGAGCTAAAAAACCGTATTTCTTGTGTACAAAGTAAAAATCAGGCATCTTCAAAAAAATGTAATAGCAAACGATACGAAGGTCAACACTAATTGAAAACAATTATAATTTTTAATTAAAATGTTCTAAAAATATTTTCAAGTAATATTATTGCGCACTTTGAAAACTTGGAGTACTTTATTCTCGAGCCATTTTCATATTTTTGAACCTCCCCCGTATACAAAAGGAGATATCTAAATTCAAGCAAGTTCACTTTTAGTTCGAAAAGATGCAGGGACTTTTATGAAGAATAACATTTTTCTCATGTCTGCAAATGTATGACGAACACTGTATAATATTATAAGCAACAATCAAACGTGATTAAATCTGTCAATCAAACGGCCGGTATTGTAACAAAGCATATACTTTATTTAATCTCGTATATTCTAAACGACACAAAAGCCAAACCAGAAAACGAAGAAATATCAAAACAGACTTTGAAAATTGCTATAATGTAGTGAAAATTAATAAATCGGTTCCACATATCCAGCGTGTCTTAAAAAGTGCGCTACAAATGGAGACGTTTTTTATTATTAATTTCTCAAAAACAAATATTTTTTACAAAAAGTTCTCCATTACTTTGACTTCAATAAACAAGTATCACATTTTAAAAAGATCTGCTAGTATACAGGAAAAATCGAATATATTTATTTAAAACATAGAGTAGAATATGTGTTATAATTACTGTTGTAGAATGTATATTTTTATCAGGTTGTCTGGCATTAAAAATAGTTATCTCCCGCAATTACAACAATTTAAATTTATCCTCAAGACTCAATTTCACCGGCATTTTTACTTACACTAAGTAAATTAATAAATTCAAATTGACGTTTTGACAAGTCACTGAACGGTGCCAGTTTACTTACCAAAATTGTGTAATTTTTAATGGGAGACCACGGTAGTAGTTATGAAAAAAGGACCTTTTGTAAGGAATATTTTTTTAGAAATTTAGAATAAGAAGGTTTCCCATTTGTAGATAACTTTTTAGGGCACACTGGAATCGCAAAAATATTTTTACTCATGCTGGCACAACTAACTAAAAGTTTCGTATAAAAAAAAATACATCTTTATGGCATAACTCGAAACTGGAAACCCTTTTTAACTGATTACGCCACCCCATTCTCATTAAAATGTGCCTGAAGAACGTAAAAATTACTTTTGCCTATTTTCATACATTTATTTCGTTTTTTCATAAATAAGGGAGATATAGCCACAAAACGAAAATTTTAACAATCAAAGTTTCGTTTATAATTTGAAAAGAACAGGCGATATCCAATATTGGTTTGCACAATTAAGCATTTTTCGAACAACATAATGAGGATGGGGGATTCGTCCTCCATATCAAGATTCTCTATGAAAACATCGAAATTTGCCCACCCTGTACATATAGAAATGGAATTGGAATCCATGAATATTGAAGAGCAATTGAAAAAAAAGCCAGTAATGGAAAATTAGAAACTGAAAAAAGTCAACTCTCTATAACAAACTAAACAATTTTAGGTATTTATGTAACACTATTAAAAACATTTAAATCAACTAGTAATGACACAAAATTAAAGTTTTATAAAGTAATGACCAATAACATTCCAATGTTATTGTATGAATCAGAAAATATTGCTAACACTCAGAAAGATCTAACAACCATTATGGTTTCAGAGATTTGTACGTTAAGTGGCAGATTAACATACATTACTGGATTACAACATGAATATGGATATACGTCAGGAATTAGATATCTTCAACTTAACAAATTGAATAGATACCGAAAAACTAGTTGGAACTCATACTCCCAAACAACTTTTACAATCTGGGCCACCAGAAAAGGGAAGATGAGGAAGACCGACGAAATGCTCGAGGGATCAATTTGAAGTCAGAACAAACCAAATAATTTCCTGGTAGTTGATTATAATGATGATGATGATCTGAATCGTTATGATTATAACGCCACTTTTAGGGTTGAAAATTGTAATAAAATACTTTGTTAATTTAAACGTTGTCATCATAACTAATCGATTGATCCCTCAAAAAAAAAACTTTATGACTACTTGGATACAGTTGCCGGTTAGAACTTGCTCAAACGGAGACCGCGTGCAGTTCTTTAACTACTCGAATTAATTAAAAGCCGAAAGGGCGCCAAGGAATCTTTACCAAGTAACGACAAGTGTATCCAGGCATACAAAAAGAATTCGTAAACTCAAATAACACAAAATATTCTGAAAGAAAAGCTTAACTCAAGTACAGGTGGCAGTAACAAAGTCAAAACCACAACCAAATTTCAGGCTATTAACAGTACAGATTTAAGGTTCGCGATAACACTAAATTACACAAAAGTTCAAACAATGATACAAATATCATTTAGAAGAAATTAAAACCATTTGCGGCGGCGATTCACCTCCGCTCCGTATTTGAAAAAATCATCAGGTAGATAAACAGCTAGTGGCCCCAGCTGTATATCGTAGCCGGTGTCCGAAACTCTGTTTTAATTCTGAATTCTGAACTTCTGCACGTTATGTATATAAAAGGGGGCCCAGATAAACGAAACAGCGACCATCTCAAGCATCCACAGACCGGAAACTTGCAGGTGTCACAATCGCTGGCTCAAAGCCGACGCTCTTGATGGCAAACTTTCGTAATCGGGGCTCCGGACTAACCGCTTACAAAAAGAAAACCCAAGATAAAATTAGGATCGCTTTCGCTAGGTCAGGGCGCCAACAGCGTCAAATAATTTACCCCAGATGGTATGGAGGTAAAGCTCTTCTAATCCGCCCAAAACTGCGAGAAAATCAATATCTCACTGAAACTGTAAGTGCTACTGCTCCGCAACACCAGGCAAGGGCCTCAAACCATTTACAAAACATGCATGCCCGCAAAAACCATTCGACAAATTTTACAAAGCTAGACCGACATCACCATTCTGCATAAAAAAAAGAACAGATGCCGACGAGCCACGTTGTAAAACAC
>CALNHX010012030.1:0-27960 GCA_940337035.1 Agriotes lineatus
GTCAACATTTCGAGCCATGCCGCCAACATTTCGTACCATGCCGCAAACATTTCGAGCCTTGCTGCCAACATTTCGAGCCTTGCCGCCAACATTTCGAGCCATGCCGCCAACATTTCGACCCATGCCGCCAACATTTCGAGCCATGCCGTCAACATTTCGAGCCATGCCGCTAACATTTCGAGCCATGCCGCCAACATTTCGAGCCATGCCGCCAACACTTTGAGCCATGCCGGCAATATTTCGACCCATGCCGCCAACATTTCGAGCCATGCCGTCAACATTTCGAGCCATTCCGCCAACATTTCGAGCCATGCCGCCAACATTTCGAGCCATGCCGCCAACACTTTGAGCCATGCCGGCAACATTTCGAGCCATGCCGTCAACATTTCGAGCCATGCCGACAACATTTCGAGCCATGCCGCCAACATTTCGAGCAATGCCGCCAAAATTTCGAGCCATGCCGCCAACATTTCGAGCCATGCAGCCAAAATTTCGAGCCATGCCGCCAACATTTCGAGCCGTGCCGCCAACATTTCGAACCCTGCCGCCAACATTTCGAGCCACGCCGCCAACAGTTCGAGCCATGCCGCCAACATTTCGAGCCATGCGGCCAACACTTCTAGCCATGCCGCCAACACTTCGAGCCATGTCGCCAACATTTCGAGCCATACCGTCATCATTTCGAGCCATGCCGCCAACATTTCGTACCATGCCGCCAACATTTCGAGCCATGCTGCCAACATTTCGAGCCATGCTGCCAACATTTCGAGCCATGCCGCCAAAATTTCGAACCACTCTGCAACATTTGGAGCTATGACGCCAACATTTCGAGCCATGCCGCCAACATTTGGAGCCATGCCGCAAACATTTCGAGCCATGCCGCTAACATTCCGAGCCATGCTGCCAACATTTCGAGCCACGCCGCCAACATTTCGAACCACTCTGCAACATTTGGAGCTATGACGCCAACATTTCGAGCCATGCCGCCAACATTTGGAGCCATGCCGTAAACATTTCCAGCCATGCCGCCAACATTTCGAGCCATGGCGCCAACATTTTGAGCCATGCCGCCAACATTTCGAGCCAGGCCGCCAACATTTTGAGCCATGCCGCCAACATTTCGAGCCATGCCGCCAACATTTGGAGCCATGCCGCCAACATGTCGCGCCATGCCGCCAACATTTCGATCCATGCCGCTAACATTTCGAGCATTGCCGCCAATATTTCAAGCCATGCCGCCAACATTTTGAGCCATGCCGCCAACATTTCGAGCCATGCCGTCAACATTTCGAGTCATGCCGCCAACATTTGGAGCCATGCCGCCAACATTTAGAGCCATGCCGCCAAGATTTCGAGCCATGCCGCCAACATTTCGAGCCATGCCGCCAACATTTCGAGCCATGCCGCCAAAATTTAAAGCCACGCCGCCAAAATTTCGAGCCATGCCGCCAACATTTCGAGCCATGGCGCCAACATTTCGAGCCATGCCGCAAACATTTCGAGCCATGCCATCAATATTTCGAGCCATGCCGCCAACATTTCGAGCCATGCCGCCAACATTTCCAGCTATGCCGCAAACATTCCGAGCCATGCCGTCAACATTTCGAGCCATGCCGCCAACATTTCCAGCTATGCCGCCAACATTTCAAGCCATGCCGCCAACATTTCGAGCCATGCCGTCAACATTTCGAGCCATGCCGCCAACATTTCCAGCTATGCCGCCAACATTTCAAGCCATGCCGCCAACATTTCGAGCCACGCCGCTAACATTTCGAGCCATGCCGCCAACATTTCGAGCCATGGCGCCAACGTTTCGAGCCATGCCGCAAACATTTCGAGCCATGCCGTCAACATTTCGAGCCATGCCGCCAACATTTCGAGCCATGCCGCGAACATTTCCAGCTATGCCGCCAACATTTGGAGCCATGTCGCCAAAATTTCGAGCTAAGCCGCCGAAATTTTGAGCCATGCCGCCAACATTTCGAGCCATTGCGCCAACATTTCGAGCCATGCCACCAACATTTCGAGCCATGCCGCCAACATTTCGAGCCATGCCGCCAACATTTCGAGCCATGCCGGCAACATTTCGAGCTATGCCGCCAACACTTCGAGCCATGCCGCCAACATTTCGAGTCATGCCGCCATTTCGAGCCATGCCGCCAACATTTCGACCCTTGCCGCCAACATTTCGAGCCATGCCGCCAACATTTCAAGCCATGCCGAAAACATTTTGAGCCATGCCGCCAACATTTCGAGCCATTCCGCTAACACCTCGAGTCATGCCGCCAACATTTGGGGCCATGCCGCCAACATTTCGAGCCATTTCGCCAACATTTCGAGCCATGCCGTCAACATTTCGAGTCATGCCGCCAACATTTGGGGCCATGCCGCCAACATTTCGAGCTATGCCGCCAACATTTCGAGCCATGCCACCAACATTTCGAGCCATGCCGCCAACATTTCGAACCATGCATCCAACATTTAAAGCCACGCTGCCAAAATTTCGAGCCATGCCGCCAACATTTCGAGCCATGCTGTCAACATTTCGAGCCATGCCGGCAACATTTCGAGCCATGCCGCCAACATTTCCAGCTATGCCGCCAACATTTCGAGCCATGCCGCCAACATTTCGAGCCATGCCGCCAACATTTAAAGCCACGCCGCCAACATTTGGAGCCATGCCTCCAACATTTCGAGCCATGACGCCAACATTTCGAGCCATGCCGCCAACATTTCCAGCTATGCCGCCAACATTTCGAGCCATGCCGCCAACATTTCGAGCCATGCCGCCAACATTTAAAGCCACGCCGCCAACATTTGGAGCCATGCCTCCAACATTTCGAGCCATGCCGCCAACATTTCGAGCCATGCCGCCAACATTTCGAGCCATGCCGCCAACATTTCGAGCCATGCCGCCAACATTTAAAGCCACGCCGCCAACATTTGGAGCCATGCCTCCAACATTTCGAGCCATGCCGCCAACATTTCGAGCCATGCCACCAACATTTCGAGCCATGCCGCCAAAATTTCGAGCCATGCCGCCAACATTTCGAGCCATGCCGCCAACATTTAAAGCCACGCCGCCAACATTTGGAGCCATGCCTCCAACATTTCGAGCCATGCCGCCAACATTTCGAGCCATGCCACCAACATTTCGAGCCATGCCGCCAACATTTCGAGCCATGCCGCCAACATTTCGAGCCATGCCCCAAACATTTCGAGCCATGCCGCCAACATTTCGAGCCATGCCGCCAACATTTCGAGCTATGCCGCCAACATTTCTAGCCATGCCGCCAACATTTCGAATCATGCCGCCATTTCGAGCCATGCCGCCAACATTTCGAGCCATGCCGCCAACATTTCGAGCAATGCCGCCAACATTTCCAGCCATGCCGCCAACATTTCGAGCCATACCGCCAACATTTCGAACCATGCCGCCAACATTTCTAGCCATGCCGCCAACATTTCGAACCATGCCGCCAACATTTCTAGCCATGCCGCCAACATTTCAAAAAAAGCCGCCAACATTTCGAGCCATGCCGCCAACATTTCGAGCCATGTCGCCAACATTTCGAGCCACGCCGCCAACATTTGGAGCCACGCCGCCAACATTTGGAGCCACGCCGCCAACGTTTCGAGCCATCCCGCCAACATTTCGAGCCATGTCGCCAACATTTCGAGCCACGCCGCCAACATTTGGAGCCACGCGGCCAACATTTCGAGCCATGCCACCAACATTTCGAGCCATGCCGCCAACATTTCGAGCTATGCCGCCAACATTTCTAGCCATGCCGCCAACATTTCGAGTCATGCCGCCATTTCGAGCAATGCCGCCAACATTTCCAGCCATGCCGCCAACATTTCGAGCCATGCCGCCAACATTTCGAACCATGCCGCCAACATTTCTAGCCATGCCGCCAACATTACGAGCTATGCCGCCAACATTTCTAGCCATGCCGCCAACATTTCGAGTCATGCCGCCATTTCGAGCCATGCCGCCAACATTTCGAGCCATGCCGCCAACATTTCGAGCAATGCCGCCAACATTTCCAGCCATGCCGCCAACATTTCGAGCCATGCTGCCAACATTTCGAACCATGCCGCCAACATTTCTAGCCATGCCGCCAACATTTCGAACCATGCCGCCAACATTTCTAGCCATGCCGCCAACATTTCGAACCATGCCGCCAACATTTCTAGCCATGCCGCCAACATTTCGAACCATGCCGCCAACATTTCGAGCCATGCCGCCAACATTTCTAGCCATGCCGCCAACATTTCAAAAAAAGCCGCCAACATCTCGAGCCATGCCGCCAACATTTCTAGCCATGTCGCCAACATTTCGAGCCACGCCGCCAACATTTGGAGCCACGCCGCCAACGTTTCGAGCCATCCCGCCAACATTTCGAGCCATGCCGCCAACATTTCGAACCATGCCGCCAACATTTCTAGCCATGCCGCCAACATTTCTAGCCATGCCGTCAACACTTTGAGCCATGCCGCCAACATTTCGAACCATGCCGCCAACACTTCGAGCCATGCCGCCAACATTTCGAGCCATGCCGCCAAATTTCGAGCCATGCCGCCAACATTTCGAGCCATGCAGCCAAAATTTCGGGTCATGCCGCCAACATTTCGAGCCGTGCCGCCAACATTTCGAGCCATGCCGCCAAAATTTCGAGCCACGCCGCCAACACTTCGAGCCATGCCGATAACATTTCGAGCCATGCCGCCAACATTTCGAGTCATGCCGTAATTTCGAGCCATGCCGCCAACATTTCGAGCCTTGCCGCCAACATTTCGAGCCATGCCGGCAACATTTCAAGCCATGCCGCCAACATTTTGAGCCATGCCGCCAACATTTCGAGCCATTCCGCTAACACCTCGAGCCATGCCGCCAACACTTCGAGCCATGTCGCCAACATTTCGAGACATGTCGCCAACATTTCGAGCCATGCCGCCAACATTTCGAGCCATGCCGCCAACATTTTGAGCCATGCCGCCAACATTTCGAGCCATGCCGCCAACATTTCGAGCCATGCCGCCAACATTTCGTGCCACGCCGCCAACATTTCGAGCCATTCCGTCAACATTTCGGGCCATGCCGCCAACATTTCCAGCCATGCCGCCAACATTTCGAGACATGCCGATAACATTTCGAGCCATGCCGCCAACACCTCGAGCCATGCCGCCAACATTTCGAGCCAGGCCGCCAACATTTCGTGACACGCCGCCAACATTTGGAGCCATGCCGCCAACATTTCAAAAAAAGCCGCCAACATTTCGAGCCATGCCGCCAACATTTCGAGCCATGTCGCCAACATTTCGAGCCACGCCGCCAACATTTGGAGCCACGCCGCCAACATTTGGACCCACGCCGCCAACGTTTCGAGCCATCCCGCCAACATTTCGAGCCATGTCGCCAACATTTCGAGCCACGCCGCCAACATTTGGAATCACGCCGCCAACATTTCGAGCCATGCCACCAACATTTCGAGCCATGCCGCCAACATTTCGAGCTATGCCGCCAACATTTCTAGCCATGCCGCCAACATTTCGAGTCATGCCGCCATTTCGAGCAATGCCGCCAACATTTCCAGCCATGCCGCCAACATTTCGAGCCATGCCGCCAACATTTCGAACCATGCCGCCAACATTTCTAGCCATGCCGCCAACATTTCGAGCTATGCCGCCAACATTTCTAGCCATGCCGCCAACATTTCGAGTCATGCCGCCATTTCGAGCCATGCCGCCAACATTTCGAGCCATGCCGCCAACATTTCGAACCATGCCGCCAACATTTCTAGCCATGCCGCCAACATTTCGAACCATGCCGCCAACATTTCTAGCCATGCCGCCAACATTTCGAACCATGCCGCCAACATTTCTAGCCATGCCGCCAACATTTCGAACCATGCCGCCAACATTTCTAGCCATGCCGCCAACATTTCGAACCATGCCGCCAACATTTCGAACCATGCCGCCAACATTTCTAGCCATGCCGCCAACATTTCAAAAAAGCCGCCAACATTTCGAGCCATGCCGCCAACATTTCGAGCCATGTCGCCAACATTTCGAGCCACGCCGCCAACATTTGGAGCCACGCCGCCAACGTTTCGAGCCATCCCGCCAACATTTCGAGCCATGCCGCCAACATTTCGAACCATGCCGCCAACATTTCTAGCCATGCCGCCAACATTTCTAGCCATGCCGCCAACATTTCTAGCCATGCCGCCAACATTTCGAGCCATGCCGCCAACATTTCGAACCATGCCGCCAACATTTCGAGCCATGCCGCCAACATTTCGAACCATGCCGCCAACATTTCTAGCCATGCCGCCAACATTTCTAGCCATGCCGCCAACATTTCTAGCCATGCCGCCAACATTTCGAGCCATGCCGCCAACATTTCCAGCCATGCCGCCAACATTTCGAGCCATGCCGCCAACATTTCGAACCATGCCGCCAACATTTCTAGCCATGCCGCCAACATTTCGAACCATGCCGCCAACATTTCTAGCCATGCCGCCAACATTTCGAACCATGCCGCCAACATTTCTAGCCATGCCGCCAACATTTCGAACCATGCCGCCAACATTTCTAGCCATGCCGCCAACATTTCGAACCATGCCGCCAACATTTCGAACCATGCCGCCAACATTTCTAGCCATGCCGCCAACATTTCAAAAAAGCCGCCAACATTTCGAACCATGCCGCCAACATTTCGAGCCATGTCGCCAACATTTCGAGCCACGCCGCCAACATTTGGAGCCACGCCGCCAACGTTTCGAGCCATCCCGCCAACATTTCGAGCCATGCCGCCAACATTTCGAACCATGCCGCCAACATTTCTAGCCATGCCGCCAACATTTCTAGCCATGCCGTCAACACTTTGAGCCATGCCGCCAACATTTCGAACCATGCCGCCAACACTTCGAGCCATGCCGCCAAATTTCGAGCCATGCCGCCAACATTTCGAGCCATGCAGCCAAAATTTCGAGCCATGCCGCCAACATTTCGAGCCGTGCCGCCAACATTTCGAGCCATGCCGCCAAAATTTCGAGCCACGTTGCCAACACTTCGAGCCATGCCGCCAACATTTCGAGCCATGCCGCCAACATTTCGAGTCATGCCGTAATTTCGAGCCATGCCGCCAGCATTTCGAGCCTTGCCGCCAACATTTCGAGCCATGCCGCCAACATATCGAGCCATGCCGCCAACACTTCGAGCCATGCCGCAAACATTTCTAGCCATGCCGCCAACATTTCGAGCAATGCCGCCAACATTTCCAGCCATGCCGCCAACATTTCGAGCCATGCCGCCAACATTTCGAACCATGCCGCCAACATTTCTAGCCATGCCGCCAACATTTCGAACCATGCCGCCAACATTTCTAGCCATGCCGCCAACATTTCAAAAAAAGCCGCCAACATTTCGAGCCATGCCGCCAACATTTCGAGCCATGTCGCCAACATTTCGAGCCACGCCGCCAACATTTGGAGCCACGCCGCCAACATTTGGAGCCACGCCGCCAACGTTTCGAGCCATCCCGCCAACATTTCGAGCCATGTCGCCAACATTTCGAGCCACGCCGCCAACATTTGGAGCCACGCCGCCAACATTTCGAGCCATGCCACCAACATTTCGAGCCATGCCGCCAACATTTCGAGCTATGCCGCCAACATTTCTAGCCATGCCGCCAACATTTCGAGTCATGCCGCCATTTCGAGCAATGCCGCCAACATTTCCAGCCATGCCGCCAACATTTCGAGCCATGCCGCCAACATTTCGAACCATGCCGCCAACATTTCTAGCCATGCCGCCAACATTTCGAGCTATGCCGCCAACATTTCTAGCCATGCCGCCAACATTTCGAGTCATGCCGCCATTTCGAGCCATGCCGCCAACATTTCGAGCCATGCCGCCAACATTTCGAGCAATGCCGCCAACATTTCCAGCCAGGCCGCCAACATTTCGAGCCATGCCGCCAACATTTCGAACCATGCCGCCAACATTTCTAGCCATGCCGCCAACATTTCGAACCATGCCGCCAACATTTCTAGCCATGCCGCCAACATTTCGAACCATGCCGCCAACATTTCTAGCCATGCCGCCAACATTTCGAACCATGCCGCCAACATTTCGAACCATGCCGCCAACATTTCTTGCCATGCCGCCAACATTTCAAAAAAAGCCGGCAACATTTCAAGCCATGCCGCCAACATTTCGAGCCATTCCGCTAACACCTCGAGCCATGCCGCCAACACTTCGAACCATGCCGCCAACATTTCTAGCCATGCCGCCAACATTTCGAACCATGCCGCCAACATTTCTAGCCATGCCGCCAACATTTCGAACCATGCCGCCAACATTTCGAACCATGCCGCCAACATTTCTAGCCATGCCGCCAACATTTCAAAAAAAGCCGCCAACATTTCGAGCCATGCCGCCAACATTTCGAGCCATGTCGCCAACATTTCGAGCCACGCCGCCAACATTTGGAGTCACGCCGCCAACGTTTCGAGCCATCCCGCCAACATTTCGAGCCATGCCGCCAACATTTCGAACCATGCCGCCAACATTTCTAGCCATGCCGCCAACATTTCTAGCCATGCCGTCAACACTTTGAGCCATGCCGCCAACATTTCGAACCATGCCGCCAACACTTCGAGCCATGCCGCCAAATTTCGAGCCATGCCGCCAACATTTCGAGCCATGCAGCCAAAATTTCGAGCAATGCCGCCAACATTTCGAGCCGTGCCGCCAACATTTCGAGCCACGCCGCCAAAATTTCGAGCCACGCCTCCAACACTTCGAGCCATGCCGCCAAAATTTCGAACCATGCCGCCAACATTTCGAGTCATGCCGTAATTTCGAGCCATGCCGCCAACATTTCGAGCCTTGCCGCCAACATTTCGAGCCATGCCGCCAACATATCGAGCCATGCCGCCAACATTTCGAGCCATGCCGGCAACATTTCAAGCCATGCCGCCAACATTTTGAGCCATGCCGCCAACATTTCGAGCCATTCCGCTAACACCTCGAGCTATGCCGCCAACACTTCGAGCCATGTCGCCAACATTTCGAGACATGTCGCCAACATTTCGAGCCATGCCGCCAACATTTCGAGCAATGCCGCCAACATTTTGAGCCATGCCGCCAACATTTCGAGCCATGCCGCCAACATTTCGAGCCATGCCGCCAACATTTCGAGCCATGCCGCCAACATTTCGTGCCACGCCGCCAACATTTCGAGCCATGCCGTCAACATTTCGAGCCATGCCGCCAACATTTCGAGTCATGCCGTAATTTCGAGCCATGCCGCCAACATTTCGAGCCTTGCCGCCAACATTTCGAGCCTTGCCGCCAACATTTCGAGCCATGCCGCCAACATATCGAGCCATGCCGCCAACATTTCGAGCCATGCCGCCAACATTTCGAGCCATGCCGCCAACATTTCGTGCCACGCCGCCAACATTTCGAGCCATGCCGTCAACATTTCGAGCCATGCCGCCAACATTTCGAGTCATGCCGTAATTTCGAGCCATGCCGCCAACATTTCGAGCCTTGCCGCCAACATTTCGAGCCTTGCCGCCAACATTTCGAGCCATGCCGCCAACATATCGAGCCATGCCGCCAACATTTTGAGCCATGCCGCCAACATTTCGAGCCATTCCGCTAACACCTCGAGCCATGCCGCCAACACTTCGAGCCATGTCGCCAACATTTCGAGACATGTCGCCAACATTTCGAGCCATGCCGCCAACATTTCGAGCCATGCCGCCAACATTTCGAGCAATGCCGCCAACATTTCCAGCCATGCCGCCAACATTTCGAGCCATGCCGCCAACATTTCGAGCCATGCCGCCAACATTTCAAAAAAAGCCGCCAACATTTCGAGCCATGCCGCCAACATTTCGAGCCATGTCGCCAACATTTCGAGCCACGCAGCCAACATTTGGAGCCACGCCGCCAACGTTTCGAGCCATCCCGCCAACATTTCGAGCCATGCCGCCAACAATTCGAACCATGCCGCCAACATATCTAGCCATGCCGCCAACATTTCTAGCCATGCCGTCAACACTTTGAGCCATGCCGCCAACATTTCGAACCATGCCGCCAACATTTCTAGCCATGCCGCCAACATTTCGAGTCATGCCGCCATTTCGAGCCATGCCGCAAACATTTCGAGCCATGCCGCCACCATTTCGAGCAATGCCGCCAACATTTCCAGCCATGCCGCCAACATTTCGAGCCATGCCGCCAACATTTCGAACCATGCCGCCAACATTTCTAGCCATGCCGCCAACATTTCGAACCATGCCGCCAACATTTCTAGCCATGCCGCCAACATTTCAAAAACAGCCGCCAATATTTCGAGCCATGCCGCCAACATTTCGAGCCATGTCGCCAACATTTCGAGCCACGCCGCCATCATTTGGAGATACGCCGCCAACATTTGGAGCCACGCCGCCAACGTTTCGAGCCATCCCGCCAACATTTCGAGCCATGTCGCCAACATTTCGAGCCATGCCGCCAACATTTGGAGCCACGCCGCCAACATTTCGAGCCATGCCACCAACATTTCGAGCCATGCCGCCAACATTTCGAGCTATGCCGCCAACATTTCTAGCCATGCCGCCAACATTTCGAGTCATGCTGAGATTTCGAGCAATGCCGCCAACATTTCCAGCCATGCCGCCAACATTTCGAGCCATGCCGCCACCATTTCGAACCATGCCGCCAACATTTCTAGCCATGCCGCCAACATTTCGAGCCATGCCGCCAACATTTCGAACCATGCCGCCAACATTTCTAGCCATGCCGCCAACATTTCGAGCTATGCCGCCAACATTTCTAGCCATGCCGCCAACATTTCGAGTCATGCCGAGATTTCGAGCAATGCCGCCAACATTTCCAGCCATGCCGCCAACATTTCGAGCCATGCCGCCAACATTTCGAACCATGCCGCCAACATTTCTAGCCATGCCGCCAACATTTCGAGCCATGCCGCCAACATTTCGAGCCATGTCGCCAACATTTCGAGCCACGCAGCCAACATTTGGAGCCACGCCGCCAACGTTTCGAGCCATCCCGCCAACATTTCGAGCCATGCCGCCAACATTTCGAACCATGCCGCCAACATTTCTAGCCATGCCGCCAACATTTCGAGCTATGCCGCCAACATTTCTAGCCATGCCGCCAACATTTCGAGTCATGCCGAGATTTCGAGCAATGCCGCCAACATTTCCAGCCATGCCGCCAACATTTCGAGCCATGCCGCCAACATTTCGAACCATGCCGCCAACATTTCTAGCCATGCCGCCAACATTTCGAGCCATGCCGCCAACATTTCGAGCAATGCCGCCAACATTTCCAGCCATGCCGCCAACATTTCGAGCCATGCCACCAACATTTCGAACCATGCCGCCAACATTTCTAGCCATGCCGCCAACATTTCGAACCATGCCGCCAACATTTCTAGCCATGCCGCCAACATTTCGAACCATGCCGCCAACATTTCTAGCCATGCCGCCAACATTTCGAACCATGCCGCCAACATTTCGAGCCATGTCGCCAACATTTCGAGTCACGCCGCCAACATTTGGAGATACGCCGCCAACATTTGGAGCCACGCCGCCAACGTTTCGAGCCATCCCGCCAACATTTCGAGCCATGTCGCCAACATTTCGAGCCATGCCGCCAACATTTGGAGCCACGCCGCCAACATTTCGAGCCATGCCACCAACATTTCGAGCCATGCCGCCAACATTTCGAGCTATGCCGCCAACATTTCTATCCATGCCGCCAACATTTCGAGTCATGCCGAGATTTCGAGCAATGCCGCCAACATTTCCAGCCATGCCGCCAACATTTCGAGCCATGCCGCCAACATTTCTAGCCATGCCGTCAACACTTTGAGCCATGCCGCCAACATTTCGAACCATGCCGCCAACATTTCTAGCCATGCCGCCAACATTTCGAGTCATGCCGCCATTTCGAGCCATGCCGCAAACATTTCGAGCCATGCCGCCAACATTTCGAGCAATGCCGCCAACATTTCCAGCCATGCCGCCAACATTTCGAGCCATGCCGCCAACATTTCGAACCATGCCGCCAACATTTCTAGCCATGCCGCCAACATTTCGAACCATGCCGCCAACATTTCTAGCCATGCCGCCAACATTTCAAAAACAGCCGCCAATATTTCGAGCCATGCCGCCAACATTTCGAGCCATGTCGCCAACATTTCGAGCCACGCCGCCATCATTTGGAGATACGCCGCCAACATTTGGAGCCACGCCGCCAACGTTTCGAGCCATCCCGCCAACATTTCGAGCCATGTCGCCAACATTTCGAGCCATGCCGCCAACATTTGGAGCCACGCCGCCAACATTTCGAGCCATGCCACCAACATTTCGAGCCATGCCGCCAACATTTCGAGCTATGCCGCCAACATTTCTAGCCATGCCGCCAACATTTCGAGTCATGCTGAGATTTCGAGCAATGCCGCCAACATTTCCAGCCATGCCGCCAACATTTCGAGCCATGCCGCCACCATTTCGAACCATGCCGCCAACATTTCTAGCCATGCCGCCAACATTTCGAGCCATGCCGCCAACATTTCGAACCATGCCGCCAACATTTCTAGCCATGCCGCCAACATTTCGAGCTATGCCGCCAACATTTCTAGCCATGCCGCCAACATTTCGAGTCATGCCGAGATTTCGAGCAATGCCGCCAACATTTCCAGCCATGCCGCCAACATTTCGAGCCATGCCGCCAACATTTCGAACCATGCCGCCAACATTTCTAGCCATGCCGCCAACATTTCGAGCCATGCCGCCAACATTTCGAGCCATGTCGCCAACATTTCGAGCCACGCAGCCAACATTTGGAGCCACGCCGCCAACGTTTCGAGCCATCCCGCCAACATTTCGAGCCATGCCGCCAACATTTCGAACCATGCCGCCAACATTTCTAGCCATGCGCCAACATTTCGAGCTATGCCGCCAACATTTCTAGCCATGCCGCCAACATTTCGAGTCATGCCGAGATTTCGAGCAATGCCGCCAACATTTCCAGCCATGCCGCCAACATTTCGAGCCATGCCGCCAACATTTCGAACCATGCCGCCAACATTTCTAGCCATGCCGCCAACATTTCGAGCCATGCCGCCAACATTTCGAGCAATGCCGCCAACATTTCCAGCCATGCCGCCAACATTTCGAGCCATGCCACCAACATTTCGAACCATGCCGCCAACATTTCTAGCCATGCCGCCAACATTTCGAACCATGCCGCCAACATTTCTAGCCATGCCGCCAACATTTCGAACCATGCCGCCAACATTTCTAGCCATGCCGCCAACATTTCGAACCATGCCGCCAACATTTCGAGCCATGTCGCCAACATTTCGAGTCACGCCGCCAACATTTGGAGATACGCCGCCAACATTTGGAGCCACGCCGCCAACGTTTCGAGCCATCCCGCCAACATTTCGAGCCATGTCGCCAACATTTCGAGCCATGCCGCCAACATTTGGAGCCACGCCGCCAACATTTCGAGCCATGCCACCAACATTTCGAGCCATGCCGCCAACATTTCGAGCTATGCCGCCAACATTTCTATCCATGCCGCCAACATTTCGAGTCATGCCGAGATTTCGAGCAATGCCGCCAACATTTCCAGCCATGCCGCCAACATTTCGAGCCATGCCGCCAACATTTCGAACCATGCCGCCAACATTTCTAGCCATGCCGCCAACATTTCGAGCTATGCCGCCAACATTTCTAGCCATGCCACCAACATTTCGAGTCATGCCGCCATTTCGAGCCATGCCGCCAACATTTCGAGCCATGCCGCCAACAGTTCGAGCAATGCCGCCAACATTTCCAGCCATGCCGCCAACATTTCGAGCCATGCCACCAACATTTCGAACCATGCCGCCAACATTTCTAGCCATGCCGCCAACATTTCGAACCATGCCGCCAACATTTCTAGCCATGCCGCCAACATTTCGAACCATGCCGCCAACATTTCTAGCCATGCCGCCAACATTTCGAACCATGCCGCCAACATTTCGAGCCATGCCACCAACATTTCGAACCATGCCGCCAACATTTCTAGCCATGCCGCCAACATTTCGAACCATGCCGCCAACATTTCTAGCCATGCCGCCAACATTTCGAACCATGCCGCCAACATTTCTAGCCATGCCGCCAACATTTCGAACCATGCCGCCAACATTTCGAACCATGCCGCCAACATTTCTAGCCATGCCGCCAACTTTTCAAAAAAAGCCGCCAACATTTCGAGCCATGCCGCCAACATTTCGAGCCATGTCGCCAACATTTCGAGCCACGCCGCCAACATTTGGAGCCACGTCGCCAACGTTTCGAGCCATCCCGCCAACATTTCGAGCCATGCCGCCAACATTTCGAACCATGCCGCCAACATTTCTAGCCATGCCGCCAACATTTCTAGCCATGCCGTCAACACTTTGAGCCATGCCGCCAACATTTCAAACCATGCCGCCAACACTTCGAGCCATGCCGCCAAATTTCGAGCCATGCCGCCAACATTTCGAGCCATGCAGCCAAAATTTCGAGCCATGCCGCCATCATTTCGAGCAATGCCGCCAACATTTCCAGCCATGCCGCCAACATTTCGAGCCATGCCGCCAACATTTCGAACCATGCCGCCAACATTTCTAGCCATGCCGCCAACATTTCGAACCATGCCGCCAACATTTCTAGCCATGCCGCCAACATTTCGAACCATGCCGCCAACATTTCGAACCATGCCGCCAACATTTCTAGCCATGCCGCCAACATTTCAAAAAAAGCCGCCAACATTTCGAGCCATGCCGCCAACATTTCGAGCCATGTCGCCAACATTTCGAGCCACGCCGCCAACATTTGGAGCCACGCCGCCAACGTTTCGAGCCATCCCGCCAACATTTCGAGCCATGCCGACAACATTTCGAACCATGCCGCCAACATTTCGAGCCATGCCGCCAACATTTCGAGACATGCCACCATCATTTCCAGCCATGCCGCCAACATTTCGAGTCATGCCGCCAACATTTCGAGCCATGCCGCCAACATTTCGAGCCATGCCGCCTACATTTCGAGCCATGCCGCCAACATTTCGAGCTTTGCCGCCAACATTTCGAGCTATGCCGCCAACACTTCTAGCCATGCCGCCAACATTTCAAGTCATGCCGCCATTTCGAGCCATGCCGCCAACATTTCGAGCCATGCCGCCAACATTTCGAGCAATGCCGCCAACATTTCCAGCCATGCCGCCAACATTTCGAGCCATGCCGCCAACATTTCGAGCCATGCCGCCAACATTTCAAAAAAAGCCGCCAACATTTCGAGCCATGCCGCCAACATTTCGAGCCATGTCGCCAACATTTCGAGACACGCCGCCAACATTTGGAGCCACGCCGCCAACGTTTCGAGCCATCCCGCCAACATTTCGAGCCATGCCGCCAACAATTCGAACCATGCCGCCAAAATATCTAGCCATGCCGCCAACATTTCTAGCCATGCCGTCAACACTTTGAGCCATGCCGCCAACATTTCGAACCATGCCGCCAACACTTCGAGCCATGCCGCCAACATTTAGAGCCATGCCGCCAAAATTTCGAGCCATGCCGCCAACATTTCGAGCCATGCAGCCAAAATTTCGAGCCATGCCGCCAACATTTCGAGCCGTGCCGCCAACATTTCGAGCCATGCCGCCAACATTTTGAGCCACGCCGCCAACACTTCGAGCCATGCCGCCAACATTTCGAGCCATGCCGCCAACACTTCTAGCCATGCCGCCAACACTTCGAGCCATGCCGCCAACATTTCGAGAAATGCCACCATCATTTCGAGCCATGCCGCCAACACTTCTAGCCATGCCGCCAACACTTCTAGCCATGCCGCCAACATTTCAAGTCATGCCGCCATTTCGAGCCATGCCGCCAACATTTCGGGCCATGCCGCCAACATTTCGAGTAATGCCGCCAACATTTCCAGCCATGCCGCCAACATTTCGAGCCATGCCGCCAATATTTCGAGCCATGCCGCCAACATTTAAAAAAAAGCCGCCAACATTTCGAGCCATGCCGCCAACATTTCGAGCCATGTCGCCAACATTTCGAGCCACGCCGCCAACATTTGGAGCCACGCCGCCAACGTTTCGAGCCATCCCGCCAACATTTCGAGCCATGCCGCCAACAATTTGAACCATGCCGCCAACATTTCTAGCCATGCCGCCAACATTTCTAGCCATGCCGTCAACACTTTGAGCCATGCCGCCAACCTTTCGAACCATGCCGCCAACATTTCTAGCTATGCCGCCAACACTTCGAGCCATGCCGGCAACATTTCGAGCCATGCCGCCAACAATTTGAACCATGCCGCCAACATTTCTAGCCATGCCGCCAACATTTCTAGCCATGCCGTCAACACTTTGAGCCATGCCGCCAACCTTTCGAGCCATGCCGCCAACATTTCTAGCTATGCCGCCAACACTTCGAGCCATGCCGGCAACATTTCAAGCCATGCCGCCAACATTTTGAGCCATGCCGCCAACATTTCGAGCCATTCCGCTAACACCTCGAGCCATGCCGCCAACACTTCGAGCCATGCCGCCAACATTTCTAGCTATGCCGCCAACACTTCGAGCCATGCCGGCAACATTTCAAGTAATGCCGACAACATTTCAAGCCATGCCGCCAACATTTCGAGCCATGCCGCCAACATTTCGAGCCATGCCGCCAACATTTTGAGCCATGCCGCCAACATTTTGAGCCATGCCGCCAACATTTCGAGCCATGCCGCCAACATTTCGAGACATGCCGCCAACATTTCGTGCCATGCCGTCAACATTTCGAGCCATGCCACCAACATTTCCAGCCATGCCGCCAACATTTCGAGCCATGCCGATAACATTTCGAGCCATGCCGCCAACACCTCGAGCCATGCCGCCAACATTTCGAGCCAGGCCGCCAACATTTCGTGACACGCCGCCAACATTTGGAGCCATGCCGCCAACATTTCGAGCCATGCCGCCAACATTTCCAGGTATGCCGACAACATTTCGTGCCATGCCGCCAACATTTCGAGCCACGCCGCCAACATTTGGAGCCACGCCGCCAACGTTTCGAGCCATCCCGCCAACATTTCGAGCCATGCCGCCAACATTTCGAACCATGCCGCCAACATTTCGAACCATGCCGCCAACATTTCGAGCCATGCCGTCAACATTTCGAGCCATGCCGCCAACATTTCGAGCTATGCCGCCGACATTTTGAGCCATGCCGCCAACATTTCGAGCCATGCCGCCAACATTTCGAGCCATGCCACCAACATTTCGAGCCATGCCGCCAACATTTCGAGCCATGCCGCCAACATTTCGAGCCATGCCGCCAACATTTCGAGCTATGCCGCCTACACTTCGAGCCCTGTCGCCAACATTTCGAGTCATGCCGCCATTTCGAGCCATGCCGCCAACATTTTGAGCCTTGCCGCCAACATTTCGAGCCATGCCGCCAACATTTCGAGCCAAGCCGCCAGCATTTCCAGCCATGCCGCCAAAATTTCGAGCCATGTCGCCAACATTTCGAGCCACGCCGCCAACATTTGGAGCACGCCGCCAACATTTCGAGCCATCCCACCAACATGTCGAGCCATGCCGCCATCATTTCTAACCATGCCGCCAACATTTCTAGCAATGCCGAGAACATTTCTAGCCATGCCGCCAACACTTCGAGCCATGCCGCCAACATTTCGAGCCATGCCGCCAACACTTCGAGCTATGCCGCCAACACTTCGAGCCATGCCGCCAACATTTCTAGCCATGCCGCCAACATTTCGAGCCATGCCGCCAACATTTCGAGCCATGCCGCCAACATTTCGAGCAATGCCGCCATCATTTTGAGCCATGCCGCCGACATTTCGAACCAGGCCGTTAAATTCTCGAGCCACGCCGCCAGCATTCGAGAAACGCCGCCAACATTTCGAGCCATGCCGCCAACATTTCGAGCCATGCCGCCAACACTTCGAGCCATGCCGCCAACATTTCGAGCCATGCCGCCAACATTTCGAGCCATGCAGCCAAAATTTCGAGACATGCCGCCAACACTTCGAGCCATGCCGCCAACATTTCTAGCCATGCCGCCAACACTTCGAGCCATGCCGCCAACATTTCGAGCCATGATGTCAACATTTCGAGCCATGCCGCCAACATTTCGTACCATGCCGCCAACATTTTGAGCCATGCTGCCAACATTTCGAGTTATACCGCCAACATTTCGAGCCATGCCGCCAACATTTCGACCCATACCGCCAACATTACGTACCATGCCGCCAACATTTCGAGCCATGCCGCCAACATTTCGAGCCATGCCGCCAACATTTCGCGCCATGCCGCCAAAATTTCGGGCCATGCCGCCAACATTTCGAGCAATGCCGCCAACATTTCCAGCCATGCCGCCAACATATCGAGCCATGCCGCCAACATTTCGAGCCATGCCGCCAACATTTCAAAAAAAGCCGCCAACATTTCGAGCCATGCCGCCAACATTTCGAGCCAGTTCGCCAACATTTCGAGCCACGCCGCCAACATTTGGAGCCACGCCGCCAACGTTTCGAGCCATCCCGCCAACATTTCGAACCATGCCGCCAACAATTCGAACCATGCTGCCAACATTTCTAGCCATGCCGCCAACATTTCTAGCCATGCCGTCAACACTTTGAGCCATGCCGCCAATATTTCGAACCATGCCGCCAACACTTCGAGCCATGCCGCCAACATTTCGAGCCATGCCGCCAAAATTTCGAGCCATGCCGCCAACATTTCGAGCCGTGCCGCCAACATTTCGAGCCATGCCGCCAACATTTCGAGCCACACCGCAAACACTTCGAGCCATGCCTCCAACATTTCGAGCCATGCCGCCAACACTTCTAGCCATGCCGCCAACACTTCGAGCCATGCCGCCAACATTTCGAGCCATGCCACCATCATTTCGAGCCATGCCGCCAACATTTCGAGTCATGCCGCCAACATTTCGAGCCATGCCGCCAACATTTCCAGCTATGCCGCCAACATTTCGAGCCATGCCGCCAACATTTCGAGCCATGCCGCCAACATTTAAAGCCACGCCGCCAACATTTTGAGCCATGCCGCCAACATTTCGAGCCATAGCGCCAACATTTCGAGCCATGCCGCAAACATTTCGAGCCATGCCGTCAACATTTCGAGCCATGCCGCCAACATTTCGAGCTATGCCGCCGACATTTTGAGCCATGCCGCCAACATTTCGAGCCATGCCGCCAACATTTCGAGCCATGCCACCAACATTTCGAGCCATGCGGCCAACATTTCGAGCCATGCCGCCAACATTTCGAACCATGCCGCCAACATTTCGAGCTATGCCGCCTACACTTCGAGCCCTGTCGCCAACATTTCGAGTCATGCCGCCATTTCGAGCCATGCCGCCTACATTTTGAGCCTTGCCGACAACATTGCGAGCCATGCCGCCAACATTTCGAGCCATGCCGCCAGCATTTCCAGCCATGCCGCCAAAATTTCGAGCCATGCCGCCAACATTTCGAGCCATGTCGCCAACATTTCGAGCCACGCAGCCAACATTTGGAGCCACGCCGCCAACGTTTCGAGCCATCCCGCCAACATTTCGAGCCATGCCGCCAACATTTCGAACCATGCCGCCAACATTTCTAGCCATGCCGCCAACATTTCGAGCTATGCCGCCAACATTTCTAGCCATGCCGCCAACATTTCGAGTCATGCCGAGATTTCGAGCAATGCCGCCAACATTTCCAGCCATGCCGCCAACATTTCGAGCCATGCCGCCAACATTTCGAACCATGCCGCCAACATTTCTAGCCATGCCGCCAACATTTCGAGCCATGCCGCCAACATTTCGAGCAATGCCGCCAACATTTCCAGCCATGCCGCCAACATTTCGAGCCATGCCACCAACATTTCGAACCATGCCGCCAACATTTCTAGCCATGCCGCCAACATTTCGAACCATGCCGCCAACATTTCTAGCCATGCCGCCAACATTTCGAACCATGCCGCCAACATTTCTAGCCATGCCGCCAACATTTCGAACCATGCCGCCAACATTTCGAGCCATGTCGCCAACATTTCGAGCCACGCCGCCAACATTTGGAGATACGCCGCCAACATTTGGAGCCACGCCGCCAACGTTTCGAGCCATCCCGCCAACATTTCGAGCCATGTCGCCAACATTTCGAGCCATGCCGCCAACATTTGGAGCCACGCCGCCAACATTTCGAGCCATGCCACCAACATTTCGAGCCATGCCGCCAACATTTCGAGCTATGCCGCCAACATTTCTATCCATGCCGCCAACATTTCGAGTCATGCCGAGATTTCGAGCAATGCCGCCAACATTTCCAGCCATGCCGCCAACATTTCGAGCCATGCCGCCAACATTTCGAACCATGCCGCCAACATTTCTAGCCATGCCGCCAACATTTCGAGCTATGCCGCCAACATTTCTAGCCATGCCACCAACATTTCGAGTCATGCCGCCATTTCGAGCCATGCCGCCAACATTTCGAGCCATGCCGCCAACAGTTCGAGCAATGCCGCCAACATTTCCAGCCATGCCGCCAACATTTCGAGCCATGCCACCAACATTTCGAACCATGCCGCCAACATTTCTAGCCATGCCGCCAACATTTCGAACCATGCCGCCAACATTTCTAGCCATGCCGCCAACATTTCGAACCATGCCGCCAACATTTCTAGCCATGCCGCCAACATTTCGAACCATGCCGCCAACATTTCGAACCATGCCGCCAACATTTCTAGCCATGCCGCCAACTTTTCAAAAAAAGCCGCCAACATTTCGAGCCATGCCGCCAACATTTCGAGCCATGTCGCCAACATTTCGAGCCACGCCGCCAACATTTGGAGCCACGTCGCCAACGTTTCGAGCCATCCCGCCAACATTTCGAGCCATGCCGCCAACATTTCGAACCATGCCGCCAACATTTCTAGCCATGCCGCCAACATTTCTAGCCATGCCGTCAACACTTTGAGCCATGCCGCCAACATTTCAAACCATGCCGCCAACATTTCGAGTCATGCCGCCATTTCGAGCCATGCCGCCAACATTTCGAGCCATGCCGCTAACAGTTCGAGCAATGCCGCCAACATTTCCAGCCATGCCGCCAACATTTCGAGCCATGCCACCAACATTTCGAACCATGCCGCCAACATTTCTAGCCATGCCGCCAACATTTCGAACCATGCCGCCAACATTTCTAGCCATGCCGCCAACATTTCGAACCATGCCGCCAACATTTCTAGCCATGCCGCCAACATTTCGAACCATGCCGCCAACATTTCTAGCCATGCCGCCAACATTTCTAGCCATGCCGTCAACACTTTGAGCCATGCCGCCAACATTTCAAACCATGCCGCCAACACTTCGAGCCATGCCGCCAAATTTCGAGCCATGCCGCCAACATTTCGAGCCATGCAGCCAAAATTTCGAGCCATGCCGCCATCATTTCGAGCAATGCCGCCAACATTTCCAGCCATGCCGCCAACATTTCGAGCCATGCCGCCAACATTTCGAACCATGCCGCCAACATTTCTAGCCATGCCGCCAACATTTCGAACCATGCCGCCAACATTTCTAGCCATGCCGCCAACATTTCGAACCATGCCGCCAACATTTCGAACCATGCCGCCAACATTTCTAGCCATGCCGCCAACATTTCAAAAAAAGCCGCCAACATTTCGAGCCATGCCGCCAACATTTCGAGCCATGTCGCCAACATTTCGAGCCACGCCGCCAACATTTGGAGCCACGCCGCCAACGTTTCGAGCCATCCCGCCAACATTTCGAGCCATGCCGACAACATTTCGAACCATGCCGCCAACATTTCGAGCCATGCCGCCAACATTTCGAGACATGCCACCATCATTTCCAGCCATGCCGCCAACATTTCGAGTCATGCCGCCAACATTTCGAGCCATGCCGCCAACATTTCGAGCCATGCCGCCTACATTTCGAGCCATGCCGCCAACATTTCGAGCTTTGCCGCCAACATTTCGAGCTATGCCGCCAACACTTCTAGCCATGCCGCCAACATTTCAAGTCATGCCGCCATTTCGAGCCATGCCGCCAACATTTCGAGCCATGCCGCCAACATTTCGAGCAATGCCGCCAACATTTCCAGCCATGCCGCCAACATTTCGAGCCATGCCGCCAACATTTCGAGCCATGCCGCCAACATTTCAAAAAAAGCCGCCAACATTTCGAGCCATGCCGCCAACATTTCGAGCCATGTCGCCAACATTTCGAGACACGCCGCCAACATTTGGAGCCACGCCGCCAACGTTTCGAGCCATCCCGCCAACATTTCGAGCCATGCCGCCAACAATTCGAACCATGCCGCCAAAATATCTAGCCATGCCGCCAACATTTCTAGCCATGCCGTCAACACTTTGAGCCATGCCGCCAACATTTCGAACCATGCCGCCAACACTTCGAGCCATGCCGCCAACATTTAGAGCCATGCCGCCAAAATTTCGAGCCATGCCGCCAACATTTCGAGCCATGCAGCCAAAATTTCGAGCCATGCCGCCAACATTTCGAGCCGTGCCGCCAACATTTCGAGCCATGCCGCCAACATTTTGAGCCACGCCGCCAACACTTCGAGCCATGCCGCCAACATTTCGAGCCATGCCGCCAACACTTCTAGCCATGCCGCCAACACTTCGAGCCATGCCGCCAACATTTCGAGAAATGCCACCATCATTTCGAGCCATGCCGCCAACACTTCTAGCCATGCCGCCAACACTTCTAGCCATGCCGCCAACATTTCAAGTCATGCCGCCATTTCGAGCCATGCCGCCAACATTTCGGGCCATGCCGCCAACATTTCGAGTAATGCCGCCAACATTTCCAGCCATGCCGCCAACATTTCGAGCCATGCCGCCAATATTTCGAGCCATGCCGCCAACATTTAAAAAAAAGCCGCCAACATTTCGAGCCATGCCGCCAACATTTCGAGCCATGTCGCCAACATTTCGAGCCACGCCGCCAACATTTGGAGCCACGCCGCCAACGTTTCGAGCCATCCCGCCAACATTTCGAGCCATGCCGCCAACAATTTGAACCATGCCGCCAACATTTCTAGCCATGCCGCCAACATTTCTAGCCATGCCGTCAACACTTTGAGCCATGCCGCCAACCTTTCGAACCATGCCGCCAACATTTCTAGCTATGCCGCCAACACTTCGAGCCATGCCGGCAACATTTCGAGCCATGCCGCCAACAATTTGAACCATGCCGCCAACATTTCTAGCCATGCCGCCAACATTTCTAGCCATGCCGTCAACACTTTGAGCCATGCCGCCAACCTTTCGAGCCATGCCGCCAACATTTCTAGCTATGCCGCCAACACTTCGAGCCATGCCGGCAACATTTCAAGCCATGCCGCCAACATTTTGAGCCATGCCGCCAACATTTCGAGCCATTCCGCTAACACCTCGAGCCATGCCGCCAACACTTCGAGCCATGCCGCCAACATTTCTAGCTATGCCGCCAACACTTCGAGCCATGCCGGCAACATTTCAAGTAATGCCGACAACATTTCAAGCCATGCCGCCAACATTTCGAGCCATGCCGCCAACATTTCGAGCCATGCCGCCAACATTTTGAGCCATGCCGCCAACATTTTGAGCCATGCCGCCAACATTTCGAGCCATGCCGCCAACATTTCGAGACATGCCGCCAACATTTCGTGCCATGCCGTCAACATTTCGAGCCATGCCACCAACATTTCCAGCCATGCCGCCAACATTTCGAGCCATGCCGATAACATTTCGAGCCATGCCGCCAACACCTCGAGCCATGCCGCCAACATTTCGAGCCAGGCCGCCAACATTTCGTGACACGCCGCCAACATTTGGAGCCATGCCGCCAACATTTCGAGCCATGCCGCCAACATTTCCAGGTATGCCGACAACATTTCGTGCCATGCCGCCAACATTTCGAGCCACGCCGCCAACATTTGGAGCCACGCCGCCAACGTTTCGAGCCATCCCGCCAACATTTCGAGCCATGCCGCCAACATTTCGAACCATGCCGCCAACATTTCGAACCATGCCGCCAACATTTCGAGCCATGCCGTCAACATTTCGAGCCATGCCGCCAACATTTCGAGCTATGCCGCCGACATTTTGAGCCATGCCGCCAACATTTCGAGCCATGCCGCCAACATTTCGAGCCATGCCACCAACATTTCGAGCCATGCCGCCAACATTTCGAGCCATGCCGCCAACATTTCGAGCCATGCCGCCAACATTTCGAGCTATGCCGCCTACACTTCGAGCCCTGTCGCCAACATTTCGAGTCATGCCGCCATTTCGAGCCATGCCGCCAACATTTTGAGCCTTGCCGCCAACATTTCGAGCCATGCCGCCAACATTTCGAGCCATGCCGCCAGCATTTCCAGCCATGCCGCCAAAATTTCGAGCCATGTCGCCAACATTTCGAGCCACGCCGCCAACATTTGGAGCACGCCGCCAACATTTCGAGCCATCCCACCAACATGTCGAGCCATGCCGCCATCATTTCTAACCATGCCGCCAACATTTCTAGCAATGCCGAGAACATTTCTAGCCATGCCGCCAACACTTCGAGCCATGCCGCCAACATTTCGAGCCATGCCGCCAACACTTCGAGCTATGCCGCCAACACTTCGAGCCATGCCGCCAACATTTCTAGCCATGCCGCCAACATTTCGAGCCATGCCGCCAACATTTCGAGCCATGCCGCCAACATTTCGAGCAATGCCGCCATCATTTTGAGCCATGCCGCCGACATTTCGAACCAGGCCGTTAAATTCTCGAGCCACGCCGCCAGCATTCGAGAAACGCCGCCAACATTTCGAGCCATGCCGCCAACATTTCGAGCCATGCCGCCAACACTTCGAGCCATGCCGCCAACATTTCGAGCCATGCCGCCAACATTTCGAGCCATGCAGCCAAAATTTCGAGACATGCCGCCAACACTTCGAGCCATGCCGCCAACATTTCTAGCCATGCCGCCAACACTTCGAGCCATGCCGCCAACATTTCGAGCCATGATGTCAACATTTCGAGCCATGCCGCCAACATTTCGTACCATGCCGCCAACATTTTGAGCCATGCTGCCAACATTTCGAGTTATACCGCCAACATTTCGAGCCATGCCGCCAACATTTCGACCCATACCGCCAACATTACGTACCATGCCGCCAACATTTCGAGCCATGCCGCCAACATTTCGAGCCATGCCGCCAACATTTCGCGCCATGCCGCCAAAATTTTGGGCCATGCCGCCAACATTTCGAGCAATGCCGCCAACATTTCCAGCCATGCCGCCAACATATCGAGCCATGCCGCCAACATTTCGAGCCATGCCGCCAACATTTCAAAAAAAGCCGCCAACATTTCGAGCCATGCCGCCAACATTTCGAGCCAGTTCGCCAACATTTCGAGCCACGCCGCCAACATTTGGAGCCACGCCGCCAACGTTTCGAGCCATCCCGCCAACATTTCGAACCATGCCGCCAACAATTCGAACCATGCTGCCAACATTTCTAGCCATGCCGCCAACATTTCTAGCCATGCCGTCAACACTTTGAGCCATGCCGCCAATATTTCGAACCATGCCGCCAACACTTCGAGCCATGCCGCCAACATTTCGAGCCATGCCGCCAAAATTTCGAGCCATGCCGCCAACATTTCGAGCCGTGCCGCCAACATTTCGAGCCATGCCGCCAACATTTCGAGCCACACCGCAAACACTTCGAGCCATGCCTCCAACATTTCGAGCCATGCCGCCAACACTTCTAGCCATGCCGCCAACACTTCGAGCCATGCCGCCAACATTTCGAGCCATGCCACCATCATTTCGAGCCATGCCGCCAACATTTCGAGTCATGCCGCCAACATTTCGAGCCATGCCGCCAACATTTCCAGCTATGCCGCCAACATTTCGAGCCATGCCGCCAACATTTCGAGCCATGCCGCCAAAATTTAAAGCCACGCCGCCAACATTTTGAGCCATGCCGCCAACATTTCGAGCCATAGCGCCAACATTTCGAGCCATGCCGCAAACATTTCGGGCCATGCCGTCAACATTTCGAGCCATGCCGCCAACATTTCGAGCTATGCCGCCGACATTTTGAGCCATGCCGCCAACATTTCGAGCCATGCCGCCAACATTTCGAGCCATGCCACCAACATTTCGAGCCATGCGGCCAACATTTCGAGCCATGCCGCCAACATTTCGAACCATGCCGCCAACATTTCGAGCTATGCCGCCTACACTTCGAGCCCTGTCGCCAACATTTCGAGTCATGCCGCCATTTCGAGCCATGCCGCCTACATTTTGAGCCTTGCCGACAACATTGCGAGCCATGCCGCCAACATTTCGAGCCATGCCGCCAGCATTTCCAGCCATGCCGCCAAAATTTCGAGCCATGCCGCCAACATTTCGAGCCATGTCGCCAACATTTCGAGCCACGCAGCCAACATTTGGAGCCACGCCGCCAACGTTTCGAGCCATCCCGCCAACATTTCGAGCCATGCCGCCAACATTTCGAACCATGCCGCCAACATTTCTAGCCATGCCGCCAACATTTCGAGCAATGCCGCCAACATTTCCAGCCATGCCGCCAACATTTCGAGCCATGCCACCAACATTTCGAACCATGCCGCCAACATTTCTAGCCATGCCGCCAACATTTCGAACCATGCCGCCAACATTTCTAGCCATGCCGCCAACATTTCGAACCATGCCGCCAACATTTCTAGCCATGCCGCCAACATTTCGAACCATGCCGCCAACATTTCGAGCCATGTCGCCAACATTTCGAGCCACGCCGCCAACATTTGGAGATACGCCGCCAACATTTGGAGCCACGCCGCCAACATTTCGAGCCATGCCACCAACATTTCGAGCCATGCCGCCAACATTTCGAGCTATGCCGCCAACATTTCTATCCATGCCGCCAACATTTCGAGTCATGCCGAGATTTCGAGCAATGCCGCCAACATTTCCAGCCATGCCGCCAACATTTCGAGCCATGCCGCCAACATTTCGAACCATGCCGCCAACATTTCTAGCCATGCCGCCAACATTTCGAGCTATGCCGCCAACATTTCTAGCCATGCCACCAACATTTCGAGTCATGCCGCCATTTCGAGCCATGCCGCCAACATTTCGAGCCATGCCGCCAACAGTTCGAGCAATGCCGCCAACATTTCCAGCCATGCCGCCAACATTTCGAGCCATGCCACCAACATTTCGAACCATGCCGCCAACATTTCTAGCCATGCCGCCAACATTTCGAACCATGCCGCCAACATTTCTAGCCATGCCGCCAACATTTCGAACCATGCCGCCAACATTTCTAGCCATGCCGCCAACATTTCGAACCATGCCGCCAACATTTCGAACCATGCCGCCAACATTTCTAGCCATGCCGCCAACTTTTCAAAAAAAGCCGCCAACATTTCGAGCCATGCCGCTAACATTTCGAGCCATGTCGCCAACATTTCGAGCCACGCCGCCAACATTTGGAGCCACGTCGCCAACGTTTCAAGCCATCCCGCCAACATTTCGAGCCATGCCGCCAACATTTCGAACCATGCCGCCAACATTTCTAGCCATGCCGCCAACATTTCTAGCCATGCCGTCAACACTTTGAGCCATGCCGCCAACATTTCAAACCATGCCGCCAACACTTCGAGCCATGCCGCCAAATTTCGAGCCATGCCGCCAACATTTCGAGCCATGCAGCCAAAATTTCGAGCCATGCCGCCATCATTTCGAGCAATGCCGCCAACATTTCCAGCCATGCCGCCAACATTTCGAGCCATGCCGCCAACATTTCG
>CALNHX010012031.1:0-27958 GCA_940337035.1 Agriotes lineatus
AAGATTGTTTCATTCTTTCATTAGCTTTAGTAATATTATGATAAAACTTAAATATTATAAGAGCACTTTTTCTTTTAATGTTGAGTATAAACTTTATAACAAGTAATTTATGCACCATTTTCAAAAAAATTTAGTAACAAAATTAAGTAATTTTATGTGTGGTTTCTACCATATAAGCTACTTAATACCTGATGCAAATTTAGTTGCTAAGAAATTGATTACTAATTTTTATATAGGCATGAGTATTATGACTTTTAATTATATTTTGTCCTTTAATATATTAAAAATATTAAATTTCTTGTTCAATTTTAAAAAAAAATTAAGGTAAAAATTTTATGTTTATGCATTATGTTCTTGTCATAGATTCTAAATGCAATTGTAGTACATATACTAGTTTAGATTTTAAGCTTTAGTGTAACTAATTTTTTATCAGTATAAACAATAGTATCACTTATTATCATTAGGTTACATACTATTCTGTTTTTTATCTCAAGCATGTTATGTAATTAGTCTTGTTAACTTAAATTTATCATAGTTTTTTGACACTTTTTTTTACTTTAAAGCACTTATAATTTTGGCAGTAAGTAGTTATTAACACAGTCCTTTTTAACGCTTTAGATACTTTGGCTGCAAGTATGTTTAATTTTATCATTAGTTTATTGTCTGTTACAAAATCATATTAAAAAAAACTTTTGTTAATATGATAGAATTTTTATATTTATAGTAAGACTAACTATCTTTGCCTTTAAGAAGTATATCTTTACTAATTGTAAAAGATTTAACATATTTAGATAATTAAAAGTAAAATAGTATCTAGAATTTAGTCAAAATATATGTAGTATTATTTTTTTTGAAAAAGCTTTAATTTATTTATGAATTTTAATTAGTAAAGCTTTTTTATGTTTTTATTTTTTTATATTATACTTTTTGTCTTTTTTTATAAGTTTGTAAATTTTAATAGATTATAGGTATTTAATAATTAGTGCAATTTTAAGTTTACCTTTATCTTTTTTTTTAAAAAATATTTTAAGAAGATATTAAAATAAAACTTTAAATTTTGCTAATTAATCTCACTTTTACAGATTTAGCTCACTATTTTATCTTAATTTTTTTGGCTAGCTACCTTGCCTAAAGTTATTCATTGAATTAGTAGGTGGTGTTATTTTCAGTATAGTATTTACATTTTTTAATATAGGTTTAATTATCTTTAGGACACCATTATTCTAAAAAAAGACTTCATTCTATAGTCTTAATTATATAGCACTCAATAAGTTGTATTAAACTTAATTACATTAAAAAATATCTATATTTATTATTATAAATGTAATTTGTAGATTAGTTATTATTAATTTTTATTATTAATCTAGTAATTATAAGCCAGTAAGCTTTATAAATTTTTAGTATCAATCAAGGGCTTATAAAAAGCATATGGCTCTATAGCATAAACATACATTTGCAATCTAATTTTAAAAAAATAAATGACTATAAAACATATTATAAAGAAATTAGATCTATTGCTAGTAATCAAGATCATATTGATATAATCAAATTTAATACTTTGTTAATTTATCATAAAAAGGCAGGGTTTATATAATGTGAAGCTTAACTTCTAAAAAAAACCTTTATTGTGAATATGTTTTAGATACGTTTTTTTTGCTAAATTTTATTAGCTTTACCATAAACAAAATAAAAAAAGCCCACTGGTTTATTTTAAAGTATATATCTTAGATTTATCTTTTGTATAGTTGCAATATATAGTTGAACAAAAGTAAATTTGGATGTAGTAGCCATTTTTATTAGTCCATACTATGAAACTTTTCTTTTAGTATAAGCAGCAAACTAACAACTTATTTTTTAGATACAATTTTCATTTACAAATAAATCTATAGCTTAAATGTTTTACTTTGTTTAAATTTAAAAATCACTTAATTAATAAAATTGACAATTGAATTGTTTAGTCTTGTTGCACTCTTTTCTTCAGCTTAAAAAAGTTATACTTATACATAATCTTAATATAAATTATTACCCTATTGTATATAATGTATTACTTTATCTATTTACTATAATCTATTCTAGGATTATGAGACATTTTATATTTGATTTAAAATTACTAAAAAAAAGTTTCTTATTCAAAAAATGTTTTTACTTAAAGCCTTGAACCTGACTAATTTTAGTTTAACTATTATACTAAATATAATTATTGCCATTATATATAAGAAAAAACTTTATGTTTTTTAAATAATTTATAGATATTTGAATTAGTATGTCATATAGATTTTGTATAAGCTTAGCAAATTGACTAGACCTATGATTAATTTTTTTTAAATAGCCTAGGTTTTTTATTTATCATATTATACAGTGTAATTCTTACAACGACAATAAACTGCTTATATATAATTTTTAAAGAGTTTTTTTTTTTATTTTCATTGAAAATATAAAACTAAATCTTTCTACTATAGAAATTAATTGTAGTAAGTTTTTTTTTTTTTAAAATATTTTTTTTAACATCTATAACTTAGATTGTAAACTATAATTATATAAGCATATTTTACCTGAAAAAAATTTGTAAATTTAACCTTTTTCTACTTTTAAAAAAATTTATATTAAATAAATTACTGCTGCTTTTGCTTATAATAAAAAATTTTACAAGAAGTAAATTATTTTTTATTTGAGAACATGTATATAGTGTTTTCTTTACAATTTGACTTAAATTTAAGCTAAATATATGTTTATTTATGCTTTATTTTTCATGGTCAAGTTCTGTTACAGCTTTATATTATATTAAAATCCTTTTTTTTAAATCATCAAGATTATTAAAAACTAATACTACTAACTTTCTAGTTTATGTTTTAAAACCATTTAGTGTTTCTCAAAGTTTGTTTGTCTGGATGCATCTTTAAACAAATAAGCTAAAAAACTTGCTAATTATTACTAATATGTTGCACTTACTATTTAGTGATTTTTAATTAAAAAACATCAAATAAAATTAAACCAAATAAATCATGCCAATTTTTGTCTTGTAAAAAAAAGTGCTGATATAAACTTAATTATATTCTGTTAATTTTATGTTTTTTAAACCACGTTTTATATTATATAGATAACAATTTGTATACTACTTTTTTCATAAATATTATATAATTGTAGCAATTGAAAACCCCAAGGTTCAGACAAACTCACTATAAAGTTTTTTTTTTTGTATATTATAAAAAACATCCAAAATTAGACTTGATCATAGTAATATACTTTTTTTATAAGTAAGAGACATAATAAAACTTAGAATTTCATACCAAAGTTTGTAAAACTGGAGCTGACTTAATGTTTATCTTTAATATGTAAATTACAGAAATAACAGTAATCTTTTATAGATATTTTTTTTAAAGAGTTTAAAAATATGTTGTTTGAGCTAGAATATAAAACATATAATATTTTAAAATATAATATTTTGCAATTTTAAAATTATCTATATATCTAATATATTATATTTTATAATTTATAATAAAATAATTTTAACCAGCTAATGAAAAAAAAGATTACTACTCATATAATTGAAGCAAAGAATACTTATAGTAATTTTTCTTACATCCTGATAATATAACCAATTTATAATATGAAATAAAGTTAAAAAACTTAATTTAATTTAAAAAATTACATATTGCACAGCCATACTAGAATTTTCACTTTAAAGTATACCATATACAGATAGTATTTTTTTTTAATTAAAAAAAATTGTAGAAAATGTTTTGTTACAAAAAAGTAGATCAAAACTTGTTTTTCTTTAATATCTATATATTAAGGAGATATATAACCGCTATACTTTTTTATAAATGATATGTTTTGTAAAATTTTTTGATATAACAAAATTTTAATTTATTATTCATTCAATAATGAAAACCTGTTGCTTGTGGCTTTGTATTAAAAATTTAATTATACTATTCTATTAATATATATAAGATCAAACTTTTTTTTTAAATACTTATAGTATACTCCACTAATTATTTTATTTAATAAAGTAAAACAGGATGCTTAATCAAAACTATACTTATATTGTAAATTTAAGTAGCCATAAACAAGTATTCATTAATGTTGACAGCGGATAATCTAAATTAAGCTACAGCTAAAAAAACCATTCAGCTTTTAAACCATTCAAATACCTAAGGCAGTATTATCTAGAAGTTTAAAAATTAGAATAAAGATATAGAATTGATAAAAGTAAAATTTTAAAGTTTTTATAAAATATTTAAAATTTTTTTAAAAAAAAACATTAATAAAAAAGTTTCTAATTGTTAAATTAAAGCATTAAATATATTTTTACCCTTTTAAAAAACCTTTAAGGAATAATTTTCAGCTTGAAGGTTAAAATTTTACATGATCTTAGTTATAAGCTTAGGCAAAGCGTAATGAAAGTTTATACTATTATAAAAATTAAATAGTTAAAAATTATGATGATACTTTTGTAAGTTTTGCTCTGATTTGTTATAGTGTGAATAACCAAAAACACTTAAAAATTGTTTTAGTTTTTTCAGCAAATTATATTTTATAAATGGGTACTTTTTTTTTTTAGATCTAATAGCTTTTTTAATTATAATAAAGTCAACTATTGACTATAAAGATAAAAAAGTTATTTCACTCTGGCTGACTTAGTTGTAAATGGCAAAAAAAAATGATTAAGAATGTGATTTTAAAACATAAGCTTCATTATCAAAAAAATTTATTTTCATTATGATTAAAAGTTAGGCATGATACAAAAAAATTTAAATAGAAACTTTTTAAGTAACAACAATAGTTAATAGAACAAGTATAAAAACTTTTTTTTTATAATAGCACTATCAAAATAAAAGGGAGTTTTTGTAAAAAATTTATAAAAATCAACTTAGTAAAAGAAAATGGTCAAATTATTAAACAAATTAAAAAAAGTTGCTACATTTATATAGAAAAAAAGGCTCAACAATGCTTTTAATTATTTTTTCACTATCAAATAGTAAACTATTTTCTTTATAACTTTTTAAAATTCTTTTTGTCTTAGCTTTTCTATCTAAATTTAAAGCTAGTTTTTATCATGATATATAGATTACTATACAATATAACTTTTTAAAGCCTAAATTCAATTTTTTTTTTCTATATTTTGGCAATTTGTTAAAGTAAAAAACCTAGTTAAAAAAAGATAAAATTTAAAATTCACAGATAATATACCTGTTTTTTAATATAATTTTATATAAGAATAAAAGGCTATAAAAGTTTATATATAAAAAAAAACTTAAAGAGTTTAAACTCTTAAGTTTTTAGAACTAAGATAAATATAACATTTGATTTGAGCAAACATTACATTTTAATGCTACAAAGTTTTAAATTTATATGGAAATAAGGGAAGAAAACTAATTAAAAACGAATATCATGCAATTTAAAATATCAGTTTGAGAAATATATGAATTAAAGTGTCAAAATAATACTATGTGAGTCTAGAGATACTTTGACATCTATTTAAATAAGCTTTTAGATAAAATAAAATATAAAATATATAATCATACAATATTGCTTAAATAATTTTTTTTAATTTTTATCACTTAATGTAAAAACAGTTGATTTTATTTATATAAAAAACTTTGCATTATAGGGGCTTTACCCTTTTTAATTAATTATAAAGGTTATAAATTTGATTGTGCAAAATATTTTAAAAGATTAAAGTTAGTAATAAATTATTAGAATTACAATGTTTTGACATTTAAAAGCAAATTAAATTGCTTTTAGAATAAATAAAGATTATTTATAATGCCATATACAACAAAACTTCACCTCACTTCTAGCTATAACTATGCTAGATTATTACGGAAGAAATTACTAGGAAAAGCTTGTAAAATAATCTAAAGCTTGACATTTTTATAAGAATATTAGTGCTTTTTATACATATAACAGAAGTAAATAAACATTCTATAAGATAAGAATGTTAAGACAGTAGTATATTGTGTAAACATTATAAAATAAAAATGATAAGTGATAAGTGACGCTATAATACATATTATAAAACAAAAGTAAATATACTTGATGTTTAACAAAAGGTAACATATATTGTTATCAATTAAAAATTCTGACAATTTTTGTCATATATACCAATTTATAATCTATAAAAAACTTTTTTTAGAAAATCAAAATTACTAAATGTCTTTAAACTAGTAAAAGTCATTTAATCTATTTTTGCTTATATCATAATTACTAAAAATTTATAAAGAATTAAATAATTTCAATTATAAAATACTAACCTGTATTCAATTAAAAAACTTATAACCTTAAAAGATAATAAATTTATATAAAAACTAGCAAATTACCAATAATTATATAAATTACAATAAGTCAAAGATTTTTATGTTTTACATTTAGCAAAAAAAATAAAACCAAGCATAAAAAAACAGAATAAAATAGATTTGAGGCCTATAGCTTTTTATAATTGCTGGCCAATTATAAGTTTATATATTTTAGAGCAGCTTGCTTACTTAAAATTAATTGTTTAAGTGAAAAATATGTAATGTTTTAAAAAATTTTAATACTGTAATAAGTATTGAAGCATAAGATATTTTTGGACTATAGGTATGATACACATCAATATAACTATCTCTATTAAAAAGCCTAATTGTTTACAAAACACTTAAAAATTAAAAATTAAAAATTTTCAAAGAAAACAACATCAATTGTTAATTTTCTAAACATTAGTTAGTAAAAGTTTTTTGATTAACCATTGTGGTACAAACATATTTATAACGGCATTTATATAGATATATAACAAAAAAATAGAAAATTTTAATTACTTTATATTTATATTTTTTACTATTGTAGTAAAGAAAACCAGATCAATGTAAATTGTATTCTATATAATCTTTATGCCTTATAAAATGGAGAAAACTTTATATTGAAAAAACTTTTTTGGACATACTTATGTATATATGTTTAATAAAACAGAAAATATAAGAAAATAGCATTATAAAAAGCTTAAATGATTTAATTTAGTGTATTTACTTAGCTAAAATCAATGCTCTTCATTTTGTTGAGTTAAAGAATAGATAAATGCAATTTTAAAGTTCTCTGTTAATTTATTAATTTAGCTTGCTCTTTTTTTGTTACTGCCAGCTTTTTTTCATCTGAAGTATAGTTAATTTAAAAGTGTATAATTACTATAATAACTATACTCTTTAATAATACTTTGTTATATTTAGAGTTACTTTGAAATGTGCTATAATAATGACTTATTAGTTGCCTAAAATTAAATTAGTTAAAAAAATTTATATATAAGTAAACACTTTTGTTAAGTTGCTATAACAGACTTAAAATTTAAGTATAAATACTTTAATTAGATTTCTAAAAGTAAATTTTTTTTTTGGTGTATGCAATCTAAATTATCTGTTTTGGTATTATTTATACCTAAACAATTTTAGCAGTGTGCTAGCTTTATAAAATATGTTTTTAGATAAATATGTAAATTAAGTATAATATTAGTTCAAATTTATTTTTAAAAACTTTTTTCTTAATTAACATATAATTTTTTTTATTTAATTATATTTATCTTAAAAAAATATATATAAAATATTTATTACATTAATTGATAGGTTTTAAGTTCTTATATAAATTATTTTGGCATATCACAACATACTAAATGTAAAATTGTATGACAAAATAAAAAATATAAAAATAGTAAGAAAATAAAAAAATATTTAAGATCATGAAATCAGATTCAACAGAAGTATATATAGTTGCAAGCTCTTGTTTATTAAAAGATCTGAAAAAACTTTGTTTGATAAAGGACTCTAAAATATGCAGATATACCTTATAGTATAAATTTAAATGTCTGACATGATAGATTTTTTAGTTATTTATTCTTAAAAAAGAGATCTAAATTTTTAGTTTCATATTATAAAATTTATATAAGCAATTTTAGTCTACATTAACATATATATCTACCTAAACATTGATTAATTACTTTTTTATGCACAAGTTAGTAGCCAATCAGAACTTGTTTATGCTTTTCTGTATATTTATTTAAGTTTAAAAATATAAAAAATGAATTTAAACATATAATAATATTAATATAGTCCTACTGGTTTAAAATTCTATATCAGCTATAGCACTTTACTTTTATTTTGATATGTTGTCATTAATATAAACTAAATATTAATATAAAAATTGTATCATTTAAGCCTAACAAATTACCTAAAAATAAATTAAAAAAATATGATTATGCATAATAAAGTTATGAGTGGGCTATGCCTAACAATAAACAAGCCATTGCTAGTCATAAACTATAAACAACATAAGTTTTAAAATTTACACATCAAGACTAAGATAAAGCAATATAAAGTCAATTTATAAAACTAAGGTAAACCAGTAAAAAGAAAATAATATTTGATCTTATAATAAAAAAATATACTATCTTTCTGTTTATTTAGTTCTTTAAAATCAAGTTATTTTAGTTACTATATAACAGGTAATGATAAGATTAAAACACTTAAGGCCTATGCATGAGACAAAGTAATTAATACCTTTGTAGGTGTTTGAAATCCATAAGTAGAAAAAAATGCTTTAGGTTATAAAATTAGATTTTTTGTCTATATCAATCTTTATAAAATACTAAGTCTTGATAAAATTATTAAACCATTTTTTTTGTCATATTAATATCTTGCTTAGTTTATTAGTAAACTTTAGTCTTTACTAAGATATTAACATGACAAAATAAGTTACAAAAAAATTAAGAATTTGTTAGTTTATATGTATTAATTTTGTTATCAAAATTTTAACAGCAGCTATAACAGTAAAATAATTTTATATTATTCTTAGCATAATCACTTAAAATATTTTAGTTTTTCTTTACAAGTTGGTAGCATAAGGCTAATTAAAATTTAAGTTTTTTACTATATACAAACATTATACTAAGGTAGCAATATTTTTTTTAAATATAAAATACTAATATATATCTTTGTAAAGAAAATTTATCTTTTCACATAGCTAATAGCATTTGATCACTAAAGCTTAACTTTTTTTATATCTACAAATAAGTATATATGAAATAATGTTTAGTGTTGTTTCTTTGCCGCTGATTAGATAATATCTATAATTTTTTATATGTTATTTTTACTTTTTTATTTTATTTTCTTTTATTTTTTCTCAAGCATAATATAAGTAGTTTTAGTTATCTATACAATTAAAACAGTCCTGTTTTTATAACTAGTAACTAATTTAAATTTAGAGTTAAAAAAGACTTATAAATTTTTCATTAAGAAATTATAGTTTTATCCTATTTGATATAAAATACTCTTAATAGTATTTTTATTTTAAAAAATGTATAATACAAAAGTTAAAATATACTATTATGAAGCTTATAAATTACCTATGCAGCCTTACACCTAAATTTATCAGATCTTTTTTAAACACTATATCTTTGAAAGTTTAATTTTACTATTTCTTTATTTATAAATAAAAAATGTTATATATCTATAGTTTTTTAATTTTTTTTTAAAAAGCTTATTTATTTAAAACCAAAAATTTACTTCTAAGGACCCTATTAAGTAAAAAATTTACATTTAATGTAAATTATATTATCTACTTTATCTTTGTTACATTTATTTTAACTTATACATTATATCAAACTTTTAAGCTACTACCTTAAGAATCAACTGGTCTTAATTTTTTAAAAACTACACTAAATTAGTTTACTATTGCTGATGCAGTACATCATCTAAATAAGGTTAAAAGTTTTTTAGTTAACATGCTTAAATGAAAACACATTTTAGTTATGTAATTAATCATAACACAATTTTTAACTTATTATATTATTTTATATTAGGTTATTTAGTAAATCTTTTTTTTTTAAACAAATGAATTTTACAGTATTTTCTAATTTAAGTCTGTTCAGTAATAATAAACTAGTTTAAACCCAGTTTACTTTTATTTATCTAACAGTTTGTTAGACTTACTATTAAGCCCTAATTTTTTTTAAAATTAAATGTATCCTTTTAGATATTCTATTAATCTTTTTAGACTTGTTGATTTAGAAAATAAAACGTAATATCACTTATACAATAATAAAATTAATTATTGTTAGTTTAATCTTTATAGGTTGTTTTAATAAAAATTTAACAAAAATTATAGTTAATTGTCTTATAAAACCTGTTAAATTGATGTTTAGTTATTAGTATGATCTGTTCATATAGCTTTTTTCTTTTCTAGACAAAAAATATATATTTTGAACTCTTTTATGCTTTTGTACTTAATTATAGTCTAAGTTACAAGAAAACCTTTAAAATTTTTGTAATTACTTTTTTAAAATTAGATAAAATAATTATATATATATTTCCATATAAATTTATTTTTTTAACTTAAAAACTTACTTTAGTTTATATTTTTTTTTTGCACACTAAAGTAATAAGATAGCATGTTTATTAGCTTTTTAAGATAATATTTGGACTTCACTTATCCTATTGGTTTTGGTATTTCAAATTAGAGATTAAATTTTATCGAATAAAATAGTAAAATAGGCCATTTTAATTGCTATGCTAACATGTTACTATGTTAATTTTGTTTTAAATAAGATATTACCAAAATAAAGTTAATGATTATTTTTTGAGTATGTCAACTTAAGTTTTTTTTATAGTAAAATCTTATTAAAAGACAAAGTTTATTTAATTTATGAACATGATTAATCTAATAGATTAACAATTTTTTAAAAAAATTTCATACTTAAATAAGGTTATAAAAATTAATTTGGAAATGTTATAGAATTTTAACATACCTTTATTTATAAAATCCTATTATAACAACATCATACGTATGAAATAGTAGCAATAAAAAAAAATTAATTTATCACTATATTCAGGTATATAGATTCTACTACTAAAAGTATTAGATTTTTGTTACTTTAATAATTAAAACTATATAATTATATAAGTTTAAATAAGTATATCATATAGTAAAAATATTTTTTTATAAAAAAGTTTATAATTTTGACTTTAAACTAATTAATATATCTTGTTTACTTATAAATAATATTTTTTGTAACATAAAGTTTATGTTTAAGGGTATTAAAGCTATAAAAATATTAACATTTCTATTAAATTTGTTGTATTAACTAATGATGGTTTTACTAAAGTTTTTAATTTTCTAAATTCTTTTTTTATAATACTGTACTATGCAAACCATAAACATCTAGTTATAAATATATAAAATGGTTAACAACAGTTGTTTTCAATCTTTAAGCTTATGTAAAAGAGACATATACAAGTTAACACTTATTATTCTAGATATATATAACATTTTTTTCTTTTTAATCTGCAGGTTAAACAAAACATAGTTTTATAGTGTTTTAACAAAAAACTAATGTCAAATATTTAAACTTATAAAATTCATAGACTATAACAATTTTTTTATATATGCAAATTGCACCCTTAAAGAAATTACATTATTTCTCGGTAGATTGTTGCATTTAGCTTTTAGTTAAGTAGATAGCTAATTTTAAACTCTTATAAGTACTTGGTAAAATGCTTTTATTAACTATTAAGAATTTAACTTTTATTAATTAAAATACTAAATGCTCTGTTTATATAACTTACCTTTATAACTTTAATGCTGCAAACATATTTTTCAGCTAAATATAATCGTTATTTATAACTGCTAACTTTTATGTGACTTTCTTTCTACTATTTTTTTTTTTAGTAGCACTTATAAATATTTTTTTTGGTCTACTTTTTTAAGAATGCCAAGCAAAAAGCCCTATAAATATACTAAATAAAGTTCATAGTAGTATCATAAAAAACATCAACCCAATTTATTGAGGTCAAGATTATATATTCCTATAAGAAGCAAAGTTAATCTTTTAGATTTACAATTTTCTTATTTCTTATAATTGACTAAGTTTTTTAAGAATATAAATTTGCCATAATTTTTAATATTTATAACATTAGTCATTTTTTTACCACTTTATAGTTTTTAATCTAAACAGAATAAAGTTTAGTATTTTGGTTTTTATAATAAGATTTTTTTTGCTTATCACTTAAATTTAATACATAAACTATAACTTGAAGTAGAAATTATAAATTAAAGTTTTTATTTATGTTATCTTAAATAGTATAACAACTAAAGCCCTATTTTAAAAAACTTTTAAAGATTAATTAACTTTTTTTGCTAGCTTAATTACTGATTAACAATTAATATAATGTTTTTAATACAATACTTAATTAGCTTATATAAACCTAAACATTTTTTTTCTTCATCTATCTTTTTTTTAGCATTTTTTTAAAAAGGGTAAATTTAAGAATAATTAATTTTTGTTTGAATTTGTAATAATAATAAAATGTACAAATCTTTTTTAATAAATACTAATTTAGATTAAATAATTATAGACATTATAACTTATTATTATTACTTAGTCATAAGCTTTTTAATTATATTTTTTACAAAGAACAATATGTATATATAAAAAATTTAGTTTAGTTTTTGAAAAACTTGGTATATATAGAGTTTTACGCAGATTTTTTTTAATAAAAAACCTGTCCTTCTTTTGTTAAAATAAACTTATAATTTGCTTTCATTATAAAAGTTTTTTAAAATAAAAAATTATAAAACAGTGCTTAGAAGCTTTTTATTTTTTTTTATCAAGTAAAAATCATATTTTCAAAAAAAAAAAAAAGATAAACACTATCAAGTTAATATAGCTTTATTTCTTTGTATCTTTGTTGTTTTTACATTCCAATTAGATAAACAATTATGTATATGTGCTTATATAGCTTATATGATATAAATTTAGGTTTAAACTTAAGAAAACTGTGAATTTAATTTAAGTTCACTAGATAGTTCCAGCTCTTGCTGTTTTCATAAAAAAAACATAAAAAATGAATTTTTTGTAGCACATTGTATAAATTGTAAATAACTTTTTTTTTTTGATAACAATATTAATGCTATCTTTATAATAAAACTTATACTAACATATACTCTTAAAATAAAGAGCAGGATTTGTAATAAGTTCAAAACTATTGTATAAGTCTTGTTTCTACTAAAACTATGCTTAGTTTTTTTAATTTGTACTTTAGTTTTGAAGAAATACCAATTGAAAAAGAACAAAACTTTATTTCTTTACATTTTTTCTAAGTTGTTTTTAATTTATAATAAATTAAAAAAAATTAGTTAGATTAAAAAACAAATTTCATCACTTAAAAAAAAGAAATCTTTATCATAATTAATTAGTCTCATCTATTATATCTGCAAAGGTCATTTTCTCTAAACATTTAGGCTTCCCTAATTCAAATAAAAAATGCAAATATAAAGTTATAAAAAGGATTTATGTTACTTTCATGTGCCTCTGTTTTTCTTTTTGTACATATGCAAAAGTAAAAAATCTAGCCTAATTGTACTATTTATAAGCAAAAGTAGCAATTTAGTTAATTTTACTAGCTTGAGATATCTTTATAAACAATTTTACCTTTAGCTTTTATTAGTTTAAATGTCTTCTATAATTTGTAAATTTAATATTTTTTCACTTTCTGTTGATATGTTTCATAATTTTAGATATTTTTGGTTATATATCTATGATTTTTTTTATGTATAAAGTTTAAACTCTTAGATTCGATATAATAATTGTATAATTTTATAATATATAATTAAATTGCTTTTTGTTAGATTATTAAAAAACAGATTTTTATTGTAACTCTAGATATAAAAATAGTGCTTAATCTTTTTGTATTTTAAAATTTTTAAAATTAGCTATAATTGTTAAGATAGTGTTTATAAATAAAAATAGTAATTTATAGTTGATAATAGCTAAAATATCTAGGGTATCAGAATTCTCTTATTATATAAATTCCTTATAAAAAATTACTACATACTTTTAAAATATCAGTAAATATAACCTAATTAAAAACATTTCTATACTATTTAACTATATTACTCTTTTTTTACATTTTATTTTATTAAAATAAATTAAAGCATTTAAGAAAGTAATTTAGCTAAATAAAATTACATTAAAAAAAGTTAATTAAACATATTTAATTTTAAGATCTTATATCCACATATACTATACATAACCTTAAGGTATTTTTATATAGTTTTTTAAAACTATATAAAGAGTTAAAACAGTTGTTTTTATTTTAAGAATTTTATAAAGATTAACACTTTTTTTTTACATTTTCTAAAAAGTATTGCAAAAAAAACTACAATAATTACTTAATTAATGTACAAATATTTGTAAAATGTTTTTTTTACAGATATAAAGATTAAGTATAATGTAAGTTTACAGAAAAAACTTAAAAGTAAGTTAAAGGCAATTCATTTTAGACCAAGTATACTATGGACAATATTATAACTTTCTAATATATGCACATCAAAAAACAGAATTGATGTAAAACTTAAGTAAGATCAAATTTAAATTAAGTGATAAGATCTTAAATCACTAAAATCAAGAAAACTTATAATTTTCTTATTTACTATTTTTTAAGCTTTAGGTGATGCAAAAAACATTAAACTAGATTTGCTTGCTTTTTAGCCACTTAGGAAATTGTAGGCCTATAATATTACCTAAAATTTAGCAATACATATAAATCATTAAGGTTCTTTAGAAGCATGATGCTTTATAATATTATAAATACAAATGTTGAATAATTTTTGTATCAAAAAAAAGAAAATAAATCTAAATAGTATCATAGATGTATATAAAAAAACTAAAAAAAAATATAGTAAAATTAAGAAAGATAAAGCATGCAATAATTTCATCCTAGCTTCTATTAAACTCTTGAGCATTAAAAAAAATAAAAGATTTATAATGTATTTTAAAATTAAGTTTTGTGAAATCTAGAAAAAAACTTTGTTAAACCATATTTTTTTATATGAGCTATATATTTAAACTAACTTAAATATTTTATCATCATAATAAAAAGTATTTAAAATACAATAGACAAGTTTATAGTTTTGGATAAATTTTCTGGCTATCTTAGCAGAGAGCCAGACATTTTTTAAATTTTGTTTTTTATAGTTAGATAACTTTAAGTAAAGGAACCCTGATATAAAGAAAAAACATACAGATAACTAAGCTTTACTCATATATAACTAAAAAACTGCAACATTAATTTAATAAAACAAAATAGAAATTAAGTTAAAAAAAGAACATCTTATAATTTGTTTTTTCATATAAGTGAAATTTTAATCACAATACAGAGGAGGCTACATTAAGTAGATATTAATAAAAAAAATTGAGTAAAGAGGATTTCGCAACAAAAAGGCTTAGCTAATATTAAATATATATAAAGATTAAAAATTAGCCTAAATTTAATTTAAATAATGTTAAAGTGCAGAAAATAAACTATAATGACAGATTTGATATTGTGATACTATTAAAAGCTTGCATTTTTTAATAACAACATTATAGTATTTGAACTCAGCTTTGTTTAATAATGCAAAAAGATTGAACTACTATAATTTTGCCTATGATTTTAATAAAAAAAAAAGAATTGCAACCATATAAAAAAGCTTAAAATTTAAATTAAAACTAAGAAAATAGCTCAAATAAGCCTAAATTGTTCGAGATACCACTTGAAAATTAAACTTAGCTTACTTTTAGAAAACAATGTCAATTTTTTATGAGCATATAACATGTTTTAATTTAGTTATTTAAAAATTAATGATAATATACCTAGTTATTTACTCAACTAAAAAAAAAACTTAATTTAAACTAAATAAGATATAAAATTATGATTTTCAAAAATTAAAAGAAAGATAAAAATAATTAATACAGCCTGATAACACTTTTTGCAAAATTAAAAAAATTTGTATTTTATTCTTAATTTTATAGTTGTTTTATCAACTTTATATTATAGATCTTTTAGCTTTACCTTTTTAATGCAGCCTATATATCTTTGTATAATTTGTCTTTTGCTACTTTTATTATGTTGCAACATAGATGAAGAATTTTTATTATGATGCAGACTTGATTTGATAAAACATTATTAAAAAAAAGAAAATCATCTTATTTTAAGCAAGAATATAATATAATAGACAGATTAAACAAAAACAAGGTCATAAATTAATTGAACCAGTCAAGGTAACTTTTTATTATTATTATTTATTTTTTGTCATCTTATTTTTGTGCCAAAATAATTTTAAGTTGTACATAAATCTAGAACACTTAAGAAGTAAAAGTTATTTAAAATAATTATTGTGCATATAGTTTTAAGTATTGTAATAAGAGATTATGAAGCATACTAATTATTTTAAAATTAATGGGCACAGTTAACTTTAAAAAGTATTGTTTATTTTTTAAAATTATTTCTTTGCCATGTGGCAAATTAAAGTTGATCTAAATATATTTGAAATAAAGCATTAATAATCAAAAACAGATTGTTTACTTGAGTACTCATTGCCTTAAGTATAAAAAAAGGAAATTGTCACACTTTTTTTGTTTATAAAGATTTTATTTTTAAATCTTATTTTTGAAAAAAATTACTATTAACAAAGCAAATAAGATCTTTAAAATTATTTAACAAAATTTAATATTGTTTTTTTCTTATGTCAGGAGAAAGAAAACATATTGCATTATATCTACTACATAAAGTATAATAGGGTAAAATCATTTGAAAATCATTTTTTTATCATCGTATAATACCTTAACAATGCAGTTTTTTTTATAAAAAACTAATATAAAAAGCTTATTAAACACAAATAGTTTTTTTTATATAGCAATTGTTTACTTATTATTTTAATAATTTAATATATAGACCACAATTATCAAAAACGTACTTAAGTCAAGTAATTTTTTATTCTTTTCATACAAATTCATTTAAAACATGATAAGAACAATATTATATTTATTTTAATATATCTATAGTCTTAATTAGAATTTACTATAAGGATCTCTTATGAAATTATGTTTTTTATTAAGAAATTTATTTTTCATGTTTATTACATAAATTATTTTTAGTGATATAACATATTAGGTCTTATTTAGATGTATTTAAGAGATTTCATAAATTAAATAAGCAAAAAGTATCAAAAATTTTATATAAGTAAAAATTTTATTAATTAAAGGAAAAGCAGTATATTTTTAGGCAACAATTTTTTTAAATTTAATTTTTTTATTTTTATAAAACTAAATTAAAATTATATATTGACTCATATATTAATATTAAAGCACAATAAAATATAGCAACAGTTTTAAAACAAAACAAAAAAAACATCAATTAGGCCAAACAGTTTTATTTGACTAGTCTTTAAGGAGTATTGTTGTAATATATATAGTTTAAAATTTATATCTATATATTAAATAAATTTATTACTGCAACTTTTTATAGCTTAAAAAACTCTATAAAATATAAAATAACAGTTTTTATTAAGTCTTTATAAAAACATTTATAAAATTAGTAATTAATAGGTCTAATTGTAGATTATAAACTTTGATCTTCACAAAAAATTTTACTATAGAAATTTTACAAAGGTATTAAATGTTTTTTTCTTAGTGTATAAAAAGAATGTAAAGATTTTAAACTTTTATGACTTGATAAACTTTTGAAAAATTACTAAATAAATAAACTGATCAAATCACAGCTAATAATTACAAAGAAAAAAGTTTGTAATATTGCTTAGAAGTATATAAAAATCTTAAGCTACGTATATTTAATTTAAAGACAAAAGGGTACAGCCATTGCACAAGAAATGCCAAAGGCAGGATGAATAAAGAAAGCTGTAGTACTTTTTATATTTTATAGCATAATAAGCTATATATACTCATGATAATGATCATGATTTAAATTAGCAAAAAATTGTGTTTAGATTATGATTACATATTATTACAACTTTCTTTTATTTTCTTTAATTTAGTAATATATTATTCTTGCAAAATCAATATGATTTGCCTTTATATGTGTGATTTGGTCTATTATAAAAAGCTATATAATTTTAGTTATTGCATAGTATATTGCATTTTTTAGGTCTAACATAACTTTTTATCTATTCTGTTTAAGATAGAAAAAATCATAAAAGTTTTTAATTATATGTATCAGTTTATATGGTTTATTTTTCTATACTTAATAGAATTTTATCTTGTCACATGATTGCCTATATGTTAGTAAAAAGCTTAAAATGTTTAAAAACATAAATAAGTTAATAATTATAATAATTTGTAAATAAAATAAAGTATAGTTATATTTTTGACTAAAGCTATGTTAAATCTTAAGAAAAACTTTTTTCAAATTCAACATTAATAATAAAGCATTTAAGGTCTCATATTTTTTAAAATAGGTATAGCTTTTAGTAATAAAATAACCTATATTAATCTAATTAGATTTTTTATAACTAGGGTCATAATTAAGTTAATAAAGTTGGTATAAGGGTTCTAGACAAGAAGAAAAAGCAAGAGTAGTACAATACTAACTACAACCCTTAAGCATATACAACTTAATTTTAGTGATTAACTTATTAAGGAACTTATGCAATAAAATTAATTTGCTTTTAAACAATAATTATAACTTCCACTTATACAAACTAAAAAATTCTTCTTTAACATCAACTAAAATATAAATTACTAGTAAATAACATGCATTCAACTTACTTCTATATAATTAAAGTATATAACTTAATATAGTTTAACTTACTATAAGCAGAAATTTCTAATTATGCATAAAAAAAGAGTATAAAGTTTATAGAAATCTTAAATATAAAAACATTAATATTTAAAGCTTTTTAACAAATCGACCTGTTAAGTCAATTTTTTATTAAATAACAGGGCATCTTAACTATATATTTCAGATATGCATATAAAGACATGCTTTTTTGTAAAAAAGTAGCTGCTTGCTTCATAATAATTTTAGCTTATTTATAATCACTACCAGCCTACCGTTTTTAATAGATAAAACAAAATACTTATATGATTTGACTAAAAAAATAAAAAACATTAAATATTTAATAATGGTACCCTATGCAACTGCTAAACTTTGCTCTTAAGTTCTCAAATTAATGCACTCTATAAGAAGCTTCTAAATATGTACTATTTACAGGCATATACTAAGCAATAAATAAATTTATAAAACATGGCAATCTATCTTAAAAGTCTAATGCATGTAAAAACTATATATATTTAGTTAATATTATATAAGCTATGTTAGATTTGGCTTAATATCTACATGATTTTAAATTATTGTTTTTGTATATTGTACTTAGTCATAAAGATGTTATGGCTTTTTTGTAGTTTATATACTGCCTTATTAATAAAATTAGTCACTTGATACAATAATCAGAGTAAGACCTATATTCTTTTTTGTATTTGATTTAACTATTCTTACTTAAGGTTACAAGATTATATAATGCTTTTGCATATATAAACCATAAACTACTGGGTAAAAACTAATATTCTTACTTTTTCTTATTACATTTAATAAAATTTGCAATTAAGATAAAAGTTAATTACTTAAATTTAGCAATTTGTTGTAAAAACCTGATAACACTTAAGAAACTAAGATAATTTTAAAAAAATAATACTTATCTTTTTTCTAGTTGTAATACAACTGTATAATTAATTTATGCTAAAAAACATATTATAGGATTTTTATTAAATAAAATTTAGTTTTTGTTTGAATATGTATACTAAATTAGAAAAAATAGATAAGTTTACTGTTAGCCTTAGTAAAATTAAATGCGTTCTTTCTTAATAAAACATAATCTATATAATCACTAATTTGAGTTGTATATAGATAATATACACTTTTTCTAAAAATTAAGCAATGATGATTGTATGCAATATATTTTTAATCATGTTTAAAATATACTTTAATATTCTAAAAGCAAAATACAGTATGAAAAAGAACAGCATTAAATTTTTTAAGATCTACTATAATTTTAATCCAGTTAATATAACAGTGTTTCCTTATATCTAAGTAAAATAAGAAACACATTTTTAATAAATTAGTTGTAAGCAACACAGCACAAATTGCTTTTTTACTAATCTTACCTTAAAGATAAGAAACTTGACTATAAATTCGCTGAATAATAAAACTAATAGTAAACTTTTTATAAAATTATACTACTTTAAGTTAGTACTTACATTGCGGCAAGTTTTAGTTGTAATGCCAGGAGGTGCTATGAGCTTTTTGCAACTATAAAAAAATATTACATTAACTATAAAGCTTTAAAAACCAGAAAAATTTTTATTTTAAAAAAAATGTAATTAAATATATAGAACTTAAACTATTTTAGTGTATGCAGTATAGTAAAATCATATAACCTAAAATTTATAAAAAAAAGTAAAAACTTTGCAGATTAAGTATACTGATCTATATAACTTAACAATTATATATTTTTTGTTTTAGATCTACTTATTATTAAGACTAGACCATATGATATTTTTGTTAGATTATTATTCATTAAATATATCCAGATAAATTTTAAATTATGTCTTAAAATTATAAACTTAAGGGTTATAATATATAATTTTAAATTTAACAATAATAATTTATTAATGGTTAGTGTTTGAAATAAATTTTTTACAAACATATATTATTAGGAGCTAATCATATATCTTATCTAAGTACCTTATACAATTAACATATACAATTTTATTTTTGAAATAGCAGCAAAAGCTTTTTTTTATATGTCACAGTATAATAGTCTTTGTAATTGTTAGCAAGACTATATTATTTATTTTATGTTTTTAACTAGGATATTGGTGGCTTCCTATAAGGCTTGCAAGCTTTAAATTATTATTTTTTTCAATTTATATTTGTGGTTATATATCCTTTTTATTTGAAAAAAAGATAAAGTAAGTTTTTTTAACCTTCATCTCACTATGATATTAATAGAAAATGAAAATTAAATTTTTTTAAAATCGTTGATGTTATAATTTAAATAATAATTGATAATATATTAAACTTTATATAAGGACTATGATAAAAAATTAAGTTTCATCTTTTTTTACTTAAAATAAAAAAAAATACAATTATAATTTAAAGTAAAAAATTTTAGTCAGTTATCAATTATACATTAATGTAGTTACAAATAAAGTAAAATTTACTAGTTAATGTAAGACCTTATCTAGTTAATTAGTTAATTATATTAATGTAAAAAATTAAATATGCAAAATCTAGCTAAAATTGACTAACACATGACTTTTAAAAATTGTTGTTAGCTTTAACTTACAAGAAAACCAATTAGTGTTATATGGCCAAGACAAGGTACACTAAGATAAACTTTTTTAGGTTGTATAATTATGAATAAATTAGCCCTAATTTTTTGCAATTAATATATTTAAAATTGTTAATTTAAAAAGCAAGTCAAAATATAAAGTTTACAAAGAAATTTTTTAAATTGTCAACAAGTAGGTTCTGGCCTAATAAAAGTTATGATTAATTTTTTCTTTCTAAATGAGCAGACTTGCATTTAATTTTTTAACATCCTAGTTTATTATAATATAAGCTACCAGTATAGTGATGCTGACCACCTATCTTTTTTGTAAAAACAAAAAAGACAATTAATCTCCACTTCTTAAAAAAAAATTGTTAAAAAAAGCTGTAGAGAGGATAAGTTTAGTGTTTTAGTTTTATGCTTTGATGTAAACAAATTTTAAAAAGAGAAGCTAATTCAAATAGCTGAATTAATACCATTTTTTTTATATTTAATTAAAGATAAATTAATATACGCTAGTGAAATAGTTTTATTATTACCCTGACAAGATTTTGTACTATCAAATTGTAATTGTAAGCAATAGTAAAAAATATAAGCAAAAAGTAACTTAAGATAAGATTATCATAGGTCAAATAAAAAATAGTCTAATAAAATATTTAGATCCTCTACTGTTATTATAAAACTAATTGAATCAAGTGATAAACTCATACCTAAAAAATCTATATGTAACTAAAGCTAACAGTAAACATAGATATCTAAAAGTTGTCATTATTTTTATAAATATTATTAAATTCAGTTTTATAAAAATTTTAAACAAGGTCCAAATCTTTATAACAACACATATAATAAAGTGTTTAAATTATTAATAACTTTGCTCAACTAATAGACAAGTTAGCTGTGATGTTTTTACAATAATTAAAGCTTTATAGCATCAACACAATTATATATTTTAACAATAAGAAAAATGTTAAAATATTATAAATATATTAGGAATTGCAGTTTAACAATGTTTTTTAACAATAAAGCAATAACCTTTTATATCAACAGACAAAATTTGTTTCCTCTGACAATTTTTATTATTTTAAGTTATATAAAATTTGTGATAAACATTGCAAAAATACATTTTTTAACAAGATTAGAGATCAGAAATATATGCAGCACAATGTCAATATTTATATTTATAGACAGTGTGCCTGCATATCTATTTTGGCTATATTAAAAAAGTTACAATTTAAGGCAATAAAGCTAAATCTAATTTAAGTTTTTAATAAAGATAAAAAGAATGCCAATGTTAGATTTATTAAAAAAAAAGCATATTGACTATAAAAATATTTACTTATAGTAGAGCTAATAAAAAAATCATTAATAGGGCAAAGCATAAGTAATGAACTTAATTTAAGTTAATATTATTAAAAAATTATTTTAAAAATGACTAAATGCACCACCTGCATTTATAATGTATAAAATTTTCAACTAAACTTATTCAAAGACCTAATATAAATTTCAATTTAATAGACATTTTATATTTACTTAACTTTATTCAATTTTTAGGTGCAACATTTTTATTTAGAGATAACAGACACTATATTAACAATAGATAAATAGGTGCAACAGCCATTCAAGATGATTATATATAACCATATCTTACATTATATAAAATTAAGAAATTAGGATTCTTAGTATTATTGTTACATTAATAAGTTAAAAATTAACCAGATATAAGAAAACTCATAAGATGTAACTGATAATATAGCTTTCTCAAATAATAAAGCTGTTTATCTATAATAATTATTAGACTAGTAAATAATTTGTATAACATTATTTATGTTTTTAATGTCTAAAAATTATTTTTTATAAATCCTAAATAAAAATTATATATTAATCTACAAGCCAATTATTTATTTAAATAATAATTTAAAATTAAATAAAAAGTTAAATTATATAAATTTAGTTGTAAAAGATTTTGTATATTTTAAAATACTTATTATATCTGTGTTATTATTTTATAAAAAAAATTAAGTTAAGTAAATTATATAGTATAATATAAGCTCATAACTAGGGCCTATATTTCATTTTCAAAAACTCTATCTGAAAAAAAAATTTACTATTTAAAGCATTTTTTTAAACCGCATGATCACTTTAGTATAAATGGCCAATCTACTTTTACCACTACTTTCTGTTTTCCTTTTAGCCTTAATTGCTTTAAGCAAAAAAATAAAAAAAGTTTTTTTTTAAACCTTTTTTGAATTGACCTAATTTAATAAATAATAATATAAAATAATTACATTTTTTTTTATTTTAAGTCATAGTTGAATTTTACTTTAACTTATTGGTTTAGTCAGCTAATACTATATGGTAAACAAAACTTTTTTTAAATAAAAAGTAAAGCAATAAGGCATTAAATTAGCTATGTATCTATCAACTTAGTATAGCATAAAATTTATAAGCTTTTACTAATCATGCAATCTACCACTTATAAATGTAAATGTTATACATACATCAGAGCTCACTATTTTCTTAAAAGCAAAAAAATTATCAAGTATAAAGTATAAAAAAAAACAAGGTTATAATTAAGGTTTTTCTTATATAAAGTTTTAAGAATAATTTATACTGGTATTAACAAAAAAAAGTTTACTTACTAAGCTAAGAAATCATATATTTATATAGCAAGAATGGTAATGACTCGAATAATATTATTCTAATAAGTCTTTAAAGTAAACTAGTTAAGCTATTGTGTCAAACTATGACTGCATAAATAACCAATTCAAACAGATAAGATAAAGCTTTATACCTCTATGACAATGTAGATAGTAACACAGCTTTAAGGCTAAAACTGTTTTACTATTTAAGCTATAAAACATCTTTATTTAGAACAACATGATTTTTTAAATTTAAACGTTAACTTTGAGTTTTTTTACCTATTTAGAAAAATAATGATAGTAAGAATCAAATTTATTATGCAAAGAGCACTTTTTTCTTTTTCCAATCTTTGCCAGTGTAGTAAAAAAAAATACAATTCTTTATATAATTATTATTTTAAAAAAATATATAAATGATATTACAAAATATCTAATACAATTATAAAAGCAACTTGAAAAAAACATTTACCTGCTCCAGGTTTAAAACTATTAATTTTTAATTTTTAATAATAAACATAAACCAAACAATTTTTTTTTATATTCAAAAAAAAAACTAAATATTTTTTTATAAACCTTTTAAATCTTTATATAAAAAAATGCTTCTTTTAACTTTATTATAAATTTAACAACTTAAAAAGCTCATACTTTAAATAATAGACAGTCATCTTCTATAATTTGACAGTTTAAATATTTAAAGAAATAAATTTATGATACAACATATTTTTTTTGCTATAAAAAAACTATAACAGAAAATTCTACCTGCTGACATTAAAAATTAGTTATTTTTCTTATTTTTATCTTTTACTTATATATATATAATAAAAACTAAAGACAACCTGCAGAATACTTCAGTGTTGATGCACAGTTCTTAGCTAGCATTTAAGCGCTAAGCTTATCTAAAACCAGTCTTAATCATTGCTATAAAACTGCATAAAAAAATATTTTTTTTATTCTATTTCCTATCATTTATCCATAGCTCTAGTACATAACTAAAATTATACTAAAAGAGAGCTGGTAAATATTTGATTCACTTAATATAAATTCAATTTATTGTTTTTTAACTTTTTTATAAATGCTTTTTTTAATATAACACAGATAGCCCAGAACGTAGTAATAGCAGCAACAATGTCATTTATACCAGATGCTAAATTTACTATTTTTCTGTTTTTAAGCCTTTTAATAAAAAGATTTAAAAAGTTCTTAAGAAAAAATGAAAATTTTTTGATTAAAACTTAAAATATTTTTAAATAAGTTTTGGCAAATGCTACTCAAATTGAAAATTTATATTTCTTTTTTTATTTGATGTTCTATCTATATACTGCTAAAACTATGATTAATTTTCTGTAAAACTTAACAAATCTGATCTAATTTTAAGATTGAATAAATGTATTATATAATAATATATAAGCTAGACAACAGAAATTTTAAATGCCATTATAAGTTTAATTCTCAATTTTAATTCATGTCTTTTTTCTCTTTGAGACAAAAAGTTAATGTTAAATTTTTTTTAATACTTTATTAGCTGATATATTAAAAAAGTATTAATGTGTAACATTTATATCTATATTTTGTTGCTCTTTAATGTTTGCACCTAAGATAACTTAACTAAAATTTTAATTACTCAACAAATAATCTTTAATGCTCAAAATTTCGTAAAATTTATAAAATTATATTAACTAAAGCTCAAGATAGTGATAGAATTATATAAAAAAGTATGGAATAGCAGATCAGATCAAAATAAATATAAAAAAACCTTCAATATTTTCAAATTGTTTAAAAAAGTAAAGTTGTTATTTTTTTTGCTAAGGTATAATAAGTATAATTAATATTTTTTAAAAAGCACTAGAATTTTTTACTATATAAGTGTTGAAACCACAATGCTTAATAAATATTTGCTCAATTTTTTTTTGTATGCCCATTTTACAATTTTTATTTGTTTGTATATAATATAAATGTTTTTAATATACAAGATACTAAATGTTGATACTTTTTTAATCAATTATATAACTATTTTTTTTTAAAAATTAAAATAACAATTTTTAAAAGATTATATTATGTATTATAAATTATATACTAAAAAAATTAGATACAAATCTTTGGAGGTATTACTAATAAAAAAAATCATTGATTATGGGTTAGTTTTAAAAACTATCAGTCATCCTGCTAGAACTTCTTTCTTCTTTTTATATAGTATTTTTAAACAAGACTATAATAGTTTGATTACATACATACCAGTTAAAAAAATTAGACTTTATGGGCAAGAGATTTTAATAAATTTAATTTGTTTAGGCTTTTATTTAACAAAAATTGAATTTATTTCTATAAATTTTAAAAAAATTTAGTCTAACAATTAAATTATATTTAAACTATGAAAATCTAAAAGATTTTATAAACAGAATATGAATTTTTTTTTGCTAGATATAAACATAAACTTAGCTAATAATAATACTCTCTACATTAATACTGGCAATTTAACCTATTTTAAATGTAACCACTTAATTTATACTTTAAGACTATATTATTCAATTTATAAGAGCTAGCTATTAAATAATAAAAATATTTTTACTATCTTATTTATACCTTCCTTGTTTTAAAAAAGACATTAGCAACAGAATTCAGTTATAGACTTTTTGATATTATGTTATTAAACTGCAGTCACTCCCTGCTATGCATATTAAAACTTAGACTGCTTAAAAGATTTATGTTTTTGTTATGGACCTAGATTAAAGTTAATTGCAAAATGAAATAAAAATATTAAAGCAATTAAAGATATTTACCTTATATAGATTTTACCAAAGCAGATATAACATAAGATCTTTGCAATATATAATATTTTAGAGTTTTTTTGTTTACAAACTATCTTAAGTTATCAAATGTTTTTTTCTACCTAAAGATATTATCATTATCTTTAGTATTTAAAAAGGTTTTGGGTAATTAAGAAAACTTTAGATTTTGAAAGATAGTTAGTTGCCAACATTACATATAATAGCCAATTGTAAGGCTTTTTGGATTATTAGGAAACCTTTTTTTGAAAAAAAATAAAAAATGCCTTCTTTTTTTCTGACTATTTTAGTCTGACGACTAAAAATCAGGTCTTTCTAAAAAAATGCTAAAATATAGGCACTCTATAAAAATAATTTTATAATTAACAAACTTTTTTTTTATAATGAAAGAAATGTTTTTTAAAAAAGTTTAAAATACTTATTATAAAATTAAAAAAAAAATTTAACAAAAATTATTGCTAAAAAAACTAAGAGGGATTTTCAAAAAAAAATCTTTTCTCATTGTTATTGATGAGGTCCTGTTTAATCAAATATAAGCATAATTTTATTTTTTTTTGACGTAAAATACCTAAAATATGAAGAGGAACTAAACGATGACTAAATAATGTTAGCAGCATATCGAATGCAAATAGTTCTGTTCATGAAACTTTGTCACTTAAAAATATCCTGCAATAATTATTTTAACTTAGTTAGTTACATGACTTAGAGCAACAAAAGGGCACCTAGCTTAATTTTTACCTATAAAACAAGATGAAATATTAAATTGCACAATTTAGGCTTAAAGCACGATAATGTAGATAGTTTGTATTAGGTAAATACTATTTAGACTGTAATAGAAGAGTTACTAACTATATAAGATAAAGTAGGATAGCAATCATACTGACAAGCCTGTATAGCTAAAACTTACTAAATGGCATTAAAGGTAAGCTATACACTAAATAAATTAGTTTTAAAAAAACGATGTCGATTAAACTCTACATTTGACCTGCTAAGCAGAATTCTTTATACTTTTTCTTTTATAAAGCAGTTGGCTACTTTAGCCTTATTAAAACTCTTTAGAAAGTGCAAGCTCAGTTCTAATTTTTTTTGCAGTTTTAGTATTATAATAATTTGTGTTGTTTCTTACTATCAAATCTTCTAACCAATTTACTTTTAATCTTGTTTATTATGTTAAAAAATCTAAAACTTACACAGTCTCAAGGTTTCTTGTTGTTCCGTTGTACAATTGTTTAAAAGTTTATAATAATATCTGTTGCTACTATTAGCTGTTAAAATTTTTTTGTATAAACTAATCTTAAATCTATTCAACAAAATAATAGTTTTTTTTGTATATGAATTTGAAGTAATAAAGGCTAACTTAACATAAAAGTAATGATAATTGTACTAAATTTTTCTCCACTATCTCACGAC